>JACTOM010000888.1:4488127-4579714 GCA_015832385.1 Elymnias hypermnestra
GGACACTTTACTAACGAGTCTACGCAACTACGTAATGTGATGGTTGAATTTATCATACAATATTAAAATTGTCATTAGTTGTCACTATCTTATGTCAAAAACTTGTTTTTGCTATCAATGTCACTGCACTGCTATTACTAACACCGAAACTCATTACGTCATTTTGTTTGAATAAAGTAAACCGTCACTGTAGTATTTGTTTTAGTTAAATTATAAGTTTTTATTAATTTTATACACTAATTTTATATATCGTTATTGTTTTATATTATTTATAGTATCTCAAATTACTTTATATAATGTTTTTCAGTTTAATTGTCACTTGAATTTTATAACAGTTTCATGGTTACTTGGTTTATTTGATTTGATGAGAATTAATGTAGATTTTGCTCCGCAAACATTTTCGCGTTTTTGTAGCACATTAATCTATCGAATTCTCATTCACTTATACTAAAATTTCAAAGTATTTAATTTTAAAACAAATTTTATCACAGAGGCGGTGTACACTTTGCGCCGCTAGCGCCGCTACGTCTTTATATTATTCATAATGAATAAACTAGAATGAACAAATTTGTTTTCGTTTAACATTCTCCTTGTCCCCATATAATCCTGTCGTTGTACATTTCACATTTCTGTATATTTCAAAATACAGCTGTTCCGAATACTTCATTTAGCACAGATATTATCACGGAACGCGGATTTAATTTAACATTTATAGTAATTAATGTTGTAGACAAATAAGACTCAAGATGAAAATAACTCAATTGTGTTATTTCTTATCTTGAGTCTTATTTGTCAAAAAAAATTGTCAGGTTACGTGTAAGGCATGCTAACATTGATACATACATATATAGCATCACGCCTCCTTCCCGTAGGGGTAGTTAACGCCCTTCCACTTGCCACGATCCTTGCATATCTCCTTCGCTTCTTTCGTTCTCATTAAACCTTTCATACAAGTTCCTCGGTTTAGAGTACTCTTGACCTGGTTCTTATTTCAAATGGTCCAGTGGTTCCAATTTTGCCATTCGCTCTTGACTCATAAGTCCTTTTTGTCAGTCTCCTTTCACTCATTCTCTCTACATGCCCAAATCATCTAAGCATGCCTTTCTCAATTTTAGTCACTACATCTTCTTTGATACCACAACGTTCTCTTATCACACTATTTCATAATTTATCACTCAGTTTCAATCCACTCATACTTCTCAACACTCTCATTTCTACCGTATTTATTTTTCTTTTGTAATTGTTTTGCCACACCCAGTTTGCACTACCTAGTTACACTACTATAAACACAGCCAGTCTGACCCTTCGCGTCACCATCTATTCAAAAAGGCGCGCAGGGCACCATTTACCATACTCCCTGCATTCACTCTCCTTCAAATCACTTTTACATATTCCATCTTTTGTAAATTTAGATCCCAAGTATACAAATTCTTTCACATCTTCCACTTGTCCCCCATCTAGCAAAATATTGCCATTCATCCTAATTTCATCATAACTTTCGTTTTGTTTACATTCACTTTCATTCCTTTCCTTTTCAAAGCTTCATTCATAATATTTACCATCTCCTGTAGCTCATTAGCGGACGCAAGTATTACTTGATCATCAGCGTGGAGTAAACATTTGATGAGTAATTCATTTATTCTCAACCCATACATACTTTTTTTGGAATAGCCATGGTGATGTACCTCATCCCTGTCGAACACCTCTTTCGACAGGAAACCACTCTGTGTACGCTCCGTTTATTCTGACACAGGCACTAGAACCCTCATAGAGAGACTTCAATGCTTGGATCAGATTACCGCTTACCCCATACGTAGATAACGTTGACCACAACTCATTCCTCACCACTCGATCATAGGCCTCTTCTAAATCTATAAAGGCGCAATAAACTTTTTGGTATCATTGATACATACAGGTAATACAGACATCGCTTTGGAATTTTATGATTTAAGGTGAAATTTACCATAGACTGGATCACTACAGCCTCTTGAACAGACACAGCGAAATCAGTAATTAAAACAGCAATCCTCTAAAACCTACAGCGTTAGTTGCCTGAACGTTATGCATTATTCGAGACTGTCCAAGAAAGTTTAGGAGCTAAATTATGATCGAGAAAATAAGCTACTTACTAGAACAGACGAATGCACATTTAACGCTCTAACAATAGATGAAGCTGCAATTCTAACTTGATTTGGAGACATGGGATATTATACTAATATGAGACTCATAGGTTATATGATACGTTGCCATACCTGTTGATAGGAACTTTACTTCCAAGAATAATTTAAAACTAGAAATCAACAGAGATATTCATGAAAATAACTGTTTTAAGCGATACGAAGTTCGCCGGGTCAGCTAGTAATATAATAAAACTATCATTGAGGAGCAAAGGTTATCCTTTTGAGACATACAAAACTCAAGGACATTTGAAATATGTTTAATTGTCATTAATGTGCGCAGTGTATTACGAATTGTTTAGTTATAAATAACGGACAAAATGTGTTTGGTCACGGTGTTTATATTTACGTCATTAGTGCTATTATCTTTGTATTATCGATATAGAAGAGCTGGAAGAATGTTATCTAAAATACCTGGACCTATAGCCTTGCCTATAGTGGGGAATGCTTTCAGCTTCCTGCTACCACCTGGTCAGTAACATGTTTAATTACCAAAATATCATCGGAATAACGGACACCCTGGATATATAAGTGAAATTCGCTCAACTACTGCGAGACCTCCAAGACCATTCATACAATCGACTTGAAATTCCGCATACATATAGTTTTTCCGATAAATTTTCTCCAGGAGCCAATATTTCTACGGAGACGAGAACTACGTGGGTATCACCGCGGGAAATAAGTAGTTATCTATAAGTTCTTGTTCCAAAAACTCTAATTGGTAAAAATAATGCTGTAGCATCGTGAAATGTCATTCTATTATTAATGTCATTATTATTTTAAAATTAATGTATAAAAAATATTTCCAACTTAAATTAACATTTAAGAGCGTTCTGGACTCCCTTGGAGAAAGGGTTTTTACATATCCGTGAATCCGTTTTAGACAGCTTAATAGCAAATTTTTAATGTTTTCTATACTTACCCATTTTGATTTTTAGAGAAATTGTTTAAGTTCATGCGAACGTTGCCTAAAACCTACGGCGATGTAGTACAAGCCCAAATACTGGATTTTCGCTTCGTGAATTTATATAATCCAGAAGATATAGAGGTAACATTTTAATTTTTTATACTCGTAAGCCTATGACCTTGTAAAATTTTTATTAAAGACAGTTAGTTTGTTATGTTTATTCAGTATGTGTAACAAAAACTGGAAAAGAAAAGCATTATTGCAATAAAAATTCTTTACTTAATTGTCTTGGGTGACCTGGGGTAACCTGGTGAATAATACATAAACGGTAGTTGAGAGGGAGATTTAAGTTAGTAAAGATACACAAAGAAAGATTTACGTTAAGTATATTACACATTTACGATTTGCTAACGATGTAGACATTATGGCACAATCCCTGGAAGACCTTAACGCTATGCTCGAAAGCCACAGTAGAGTATCCCAACAGGTGAGCCTCAAAATGAACACGAGCAAGACGAAAATCATGTCAAATTCTCTTATAGTACCCCACCCAATAATAGTTGAAAAGACTGCAATCGAAATAGTTGACGAATACTTCTACCAATGGCACTCAGTGCAGTTGGGCAGATTTATTTTTGAGGAGGTTAACCGCCGAATCTAATTTTGATGGGCAGAGTTCGAAAAAGTTCGTTAAATATTTTCATCCAACAATCTTCAGCAATGGTCATGGAGCCATGGCCAAACCCACCCACTAGTCCAGACCTACCATTTACCATTGATATAAGCACCTTTATTTCTAGTATCTTTTACGTTAATGTATATACCACGTTTATTTATTTCAGAAAATAATATCATCAGTTCGACATAGCGACAAAAACATTCCGTATAATTATCTAAAGCCTTGGCTCGGCGAAGGTTTAGCGACAAGTAGCGGTAAGCATTAAAAAATGTTTCTCTGTCATAAACATTATTATTATGTAGATGAGATACCAATTGAAAATTATCACATGTGTTAGTTTCATGTTACGACTATTCAACCAAATATAATTGAGTGGTACAGGTCTTAAATGGCAGCAAAGGCGCAAACTGCTGACGCAAGCTTTCCACTTCAACATCTTAAAGAAATACACGGCGATATTCATAGAGCAAACCAAGGAGTTCCTGGACAGAGTGGAAGTGGAGACAGACAATACACAGACTGATGTTCTGCCCCTGATCAGTTCTACAACACTGCGGATTACTTGTGGTCAGTATATTAATATGCCGTGGTTCTTAGAAGTATATATAAGTGTGGTAGCTTTTACATGCGCTTTCACTTACGTAAGACAATGCCATACACAAATCCTAGCCCTCCCGATGCACAACCTGATGGGTGAAATTCAGGGGAATAATTGATATTTGCAAATACAATAATCAACTCTCTAATACATTTTGATGACAATCGAACAACGCAATAAAAAGCTTCAACTAAAAATGTATTTCCAGAGACAGCGATGGGTACCTCAATGCATGGAGGCATCGAATCCGTAACGCATAAATATTTTAAAGCAATAGAGATAATCGGACAGGCCATTGTCTTAAGGTTATGCAAGATGTGGTTGTATTTTAACTTTGTCTTTCAATTGACGCCTTTTGGTCGCAAGCATAAAGCTTCTTTACTAGATCTGCATACGCTGACAAATCGCATAATCGAAGAAAGACGAGCATTAGTAAGGAATACGCAAACATCGAAAATAGATGAAGAAAATGTTAAAAAAGGACGACTAGCGATGCTTGATTTGCTTCTTGAACACGAAAAATTAGGGAACATCGACATGGAAGGGGTCAGGGAAGAAGTTGATACGTTTTTGTTTGGGGTATGAATACTAACTAGAATACTTTCAGATTTTAGTCATATCTTCAACGATGAGCAAATTTATTCATTAAACTTAGATAATATTTTACTTTGAAATTACCAACCTCTTTTTGCAGTTAAAAATAGCTTTTCATCAAAATTTGTTTTCATTTGAAAGACTAAAGTCATTTTCGGGAATTTCGTGTACGCTCCATCATTTAGTCTCTCCTAAATGCCCCCAATTATCCGCTTTATAACATAGCTTTTGTACTGCAGTGGTCTCTTGCGATTGCAACTACATTCTTCGCTTTTCTTATAATTTAAATTTTTGGTGCTTTTCGTAAAGCCTGTATTGTGTAATATTTTAGAATTCTTTAGATCCCTTGAACTGTCCAATTCTGTTCTGATGTTGTTTGCGTATTTTGATGTGCTCCAAATACCGCGCACGGTGCTGTTTCAATATAGGATTCACGACCTATGAGCCCTCTGCTAGATTGACTTGTTCGTTGTCCTTTATACTTTCTTAGCCCCATACCCACGCTGCCTTGTCCTCTTGTAACACTTAAGGAAAGGCTCTTTTAACATTTAACAATAAAAACAAGATATATACTTTCACCCAGAAGATGACATTAATGTATAATATACAAACTGTATTAATAATCTTACAAATTTTTAAATAGCTTTTACTCATCCTTAGGGTCATGACACAACTGCAACAGCGTTAAGTTTCCTGCTTGTTGCACTTGCTAATGATTCTCCAGTTCAGGTACGTAGGTATTTGTTTTAGATGTTAGATTGTTATTTAGTTGAAGACACTTAACTCTGGAGGTTTGAAGTGAAAAGTCATTTTAGTATAGAATAGCCCATTTATCGAGGAAGGTTATAGGCTAATAGGACTGGAGCATCAATATAAAATGTTGCCAAAACGAAACATAGGTATTGAGAGCTCTCGAAAGCTTTCGTTGCGTTGTATGTGGAAACGGTTGAAGTTACGCAACAATAACTTATAACAGAACTGCACATTTTAAAATATTGTTAAACAAAATTCACGATAGCATATATTATGTTTTATGGATGACTATTTTATTGTAATGTCTCTGTTTCTCTTATATGAAGCTCATGTACTCGAGCGGTCATGCAGTCTATTATATAATGATACTTATGTAGATGGGATTTAATGCTTTCAGGAGAAAATATATGAAGAAATGCAAAATATTTTTGGTGATTCAGATCGTTCAGTGACTATGGAAGACCTGAATGAGATGTCCTATTTGGAGTGTTGTATTAAGGAGTCGTTGCGACTGTATCCCAGTGTGCCATGTGTATCACGTTATATCAGTGAAGAAATGACGATAGGTAACTGATTGCATATCTTGTGCAAGCCATTGACCAGCATCATCATTTCCCAAAGAAACAATTTACCTTTTTCCTCCTATTTCCTAAGTGGGGACAAATCTAGCAATATATAATCATTGCGAAATTAATCTGTTTCCTAAATTTCAAGTTATTCACGAATAACTTTGAAGATCTTGTTTTAAGCGAATGAAATTACTGGCTTAAATCAACCATTGCATTTTGCCTTTTTCAACGTGTGTGTTTGTGGTTTTAACCACAATGCAAGTGAAAAAGCTCATGCAGGCCGTAGGCGCTCCATATTGTCCTTGGCTGTTTTATCGAGCATCTTTTGCTTCATCGCCATGGCCTTGGGTAATGCGAATGGCGATTCTATTTTATTTCCAATTTCTTTCACACAGAAGACATCGTCTTAGGAGAAGTTGAGTGAAAAGCTTTCTAGTTAAGCTATCCCAAGAGTAAAGTCATTTTAATCAATACAGATTTTAGCATGTTCTAAGTTTAGAGTTTATGGAATTGGTCTTTCTTTATATTTTTAGGAGGTTACACAATACCAGCGTACACTCATTATCAGATATATATCTATGAGTTACACCAACGTGCGGATATTTATCCGGAGCCGGAGAAATTTGTTCCGGAGAGATTTCTGCCTGAGAACTGTGTGAAGCGACACCCTTACGCCTACATACCCTTCAGTGCTGGACCCAGAAATTGTATCGGTGAGCATAATACTACATCATTTAATCTTCAGTTTATTTTATAAATTTTCAATTAATTTATAAAATTAATTGTCATTAAATTATTTCAGGTCAAAAGTTCGCGATGCTTGAAATGAAAACCCTAGTGTCCAGTTTAATAAGACGGTTCAAGATACACCCCGTCACAAGAACATCTGACCTCAGATTCAAAGCCGACCTAATGTTACGGACTTACAAACAACCCCTCTACGTACGTTTTGGCAAAAGGCTAAATAAGTAACTTAATAAAAAACAGTTAAATTACCATACCCGGGCTCACGGCTATAATGAAACAGGCTTTAAAACAACAGACAACATATAAAATAAAGGTTGGAAAAAATATACAACTATATTATATTATTTACAATAATTATACCCGTTTTTTTTATCATCGGGAAATCTACGTGGATACCCCCCACGTCACGGGGGAAAGGCGTGGTTATACCGGATTATTGCCAGCTAAAACCTGACGGTGCTCCTCCCTAGGTTCTTTGGCGAAAGCACGGGATCGGGATACATCCGCTCTCTCGACAACGATATGCCCACAGGGCTCCTCTCTGTTCTGATGGAATGCCACTCTTCTCTCTAGGAATCTCTCTAAAGGAGAAATAAGTACCGCACCCTATGCCCAGAGGCTACCCCACGTGGGACGGACAACTGTTTTGTACTACCCATCAGCGCCAAACCCCCCGTCGTCGTATGGCTGGAGTATCTCCGTCCATCATTCTCACATGCTCCGTTGCCTCCTTCTGCCACATCACTTCCTCGCAAAAGGAGACCATAGCATTCCAGCTGGCTTCTCTGCCCACCATGGTTCTAGCTCACAGTAGTCTCACAGCAGGAAGAGAGAGGTCGTCTTCGACAACTGTCATCGCGTGCGCTGCGGAAACTATGGATGGTAAAACCAAAAAATGTTCTACAATATTATAGACGGTATTAATATCTCAAAAAGTCATGGACACGATATGTCCTTCTACTGTAATTATGACACTATAACTATTTTTTTTTACATTTTAAAAGTGCCGACAGTTATTAAATCCTTATGTTATTAAAGACCGTTTCAAAACTCGTAAAATACTTTTATTATTCAAAAGATAATGTCAATCTAAAGAAAATTGTTGCGACCCTTCTAACTGGGCCTGCGACTGGTGAGTTCGCTCATATTCCAATGATACCAATGATACCTACGGATGTACCTATATTGTTTTGAAATATGCTAATGTCGGACATTCGTAAATAATGTTACGAATCTAATAATCTGAGAGGTAGTAATTAAAAGCTAAGAAATAAAACTTGTTAACGAAAGTAAATCTATAGTTCGTATAGTAGACTTTCCACTGCCACGAGATCTTTGCTTGTATTTAATAATTTTATTTGGTGATTGCCACGTGATGTTTCTTCGTGTTATTCCCCAAAAACAACTAGATCATATTGTCACATTTAGCTGCTTTAATGAAGATCGACGCATCATCAAGTAATTCAATGCTGAATACATTATTTATACCTATACTAGTTACCTTTAACATTTTATTTACATTATTATAATGATTTACACCATCTGATTTATATATTTTGGATGATACTAGATTAGCAGCTTAAACACGTTCTAAATTAATTTTACGGGGGTATATTAATTTAAAAACCAGAATTTCGGGCGTTTTTTGACAGTCAATAAAAGAACAATTGCAAATTCTATAATCACTTCTTTCTTTATTATCCTGGTTCAAATGTCTTTTACACCAACAAAGTCGGGAGGGGTCGCTAGTTATATATTGAAGAGCAAAGGTTAACCTTTTGAGACATACAAAACTCAAGGACATTTGAAATATGATTAATTGTCATTAATATGCGCAGTGTATTACGAATTGTACAGCCATAAACACGGACAAAATGTTGTCGGTTACAGTGTTAACATTTACATTATTAGTGCTGCTATTATCTTTGTATTATCGATATAGAAGAGCTGGAAGACTGTTATCTAAAATACCAGGGCCTATAGGCTTGCCTATATTGGGGAATGCTTTCAACTTCCTTCTACCTCCTGGTCAGTACAGTGTCTAATTACCTCAAAGTATCTGATGCTATAAAAATAAACTTTATTAGCGATGTGAAACAAATATAGTGATGCGTTTTTATATAATAATTAGATTTTGATTTTTTAGAAAAACTATTTTATTTCATACGAACGCTGCCTAAAATCTACGGAGATGTCGTACGAGTATATGGACTGGATATTCGCTTCGTAAATTTATATCATCCAGAAGATATTGAGGTAACTCGTGTATATTATAAAACACATTCCTATAAAAACTGGAAAACAAATGCCTTATTTTTCGATGTTAATTTCTACAGCATCCCAAGACCTAACTCCTACTTTTTATATTATTTTTAAGTTTGGGATAAAATATATTTCCCAATATATTTTATTGTGTGTTTTATTTTGGCAGGTTAGCGCTTGACTGTCATTTCGACTAATATTATATGTAATGTTAATCAAATATAAAATGCGGTAATTAATACACATTTTATACAGGATCCTTCGCTTCTTTCATTCTCATTAAACCTTTCATACAAGTTCGTCGGTTTAGAGTACTTTTGACCTGGCCCTTATTTAAAATGTTCTGGATTTGGTCCAGGAAAGTTCGCCTTGGTCTTCCCCTTACAACTTTTCCATTCACTCTTGACTCATAAATGCTTTTTGTCAGTCTGCTTTCATTCGTTCTCTCTACGTGCCCAAATCATCTAAGCATGCCTTTCTCAATTTTAGTCACAACATCTCTTATATACCACATCGTTTTATTATCACACTATTTCTTACTCTGTCACTCGATTTCAATCCACTCATACTTCTCATCTCTACTGCATTTCTTTTACTT
Organism: Elymnias hypermnestra; assembly: GCA_015832385.1. Classification (NCBI taxonomy): domain Eukaryota; kingdom Metazoa; phylum Arthropoda; class Insecta; order Lepidoptera; family Nymphalidae; genus Elymnias; species Elymnias hypermnestra. The sequence goes on from JACTOM010000888.1 coordinate 4,498,012, forward strand.
TTATGCTTCATCTACCGTACCTAACTTTCACTACCATACCTAAGTGTTAACAACACTCCTGCATGCACAGCCAGTCTGGCCTTTTGAGACACCATCTGGCTATTCATAAAGGCGTGCAGAGCACCATTTACCATATTCTCTGCATTCACTCTCCTTTCAATGTCCCAAGTACACAAATTCTTTCACCTCTTCCACTTGTCCCCCATCTATTAAAGTATTGCACACAGTTAAAGACACACAGACATTTTGTTGAATATTAAGTTGTATGACTGAATACAGCTGAGCTCTGCCACTTATTAAAGTAACTTTATTTCTAATACATTTACTGTAAAAACCACGTTTGCTTATTTCAGAAAATCATGTCATCAGTGCGATATAGCGACAAAAAAATACCATATAATTTCCTAAAGCCTTGGCTTGGCGAAGGCTTATTGACAAATACCGGTAAGCATTTGTTACATTATTAGAATACAATTTTATTTTATGTCATAATTATATAACATTCGTGACGTTGTAACAAAATACCAAGGAATATTAAAGGATTTTATGAATAGTTTCATTAGCAACCTGCTCCAGCTTCACACGGGCTGTAAAGCATGTTCTACCTTTATTTTAAATCTCTAAGGAATCAGTTAGCATGAATATTAGTACAAAAAGTCGTGAATTTGTAGCTAACAAATATATTGTTTATTACAGGTCCTAAATGGCAGCAAAGACGCAAACTGTTGACGCAAGCTTTCCATTTCAATATCATAAAGAAATACACAGCGATATTCATAGAGCAAACCAAGGAGTTCCTGGACAAGGTAGAAGTGGAAACAGGCAATACACAGACTGATGTACTCTCATTGATCAGTTCAGCAACACTGCGGATCATGTGCGGTCGGTAAATTAAGATCCCATGGTTCTCAGATGGTATTAAGTACACGTATGTGCATTCGCTTTAAGCTTTGATTTTATCATTACTTACCATCTGGTGAGATTACATTCAAGCGCAAACCTGTCAGAAATAATAACATCCATTCCGAATATTTGCCTAAAGATTGTGTATATTTACAACACCATTTCACTCTATAGTAAAAGTAAAAACGTTTCAAGAATATAAAGTATTAACAGATAATGAAAACCATTTCTGTAAAGTATGAACACAACTGAATGATGCATTAAAAAGTTTCAAATAAAAAATACGCAAATTTGAATCATTGCACCATGTATTTGCAGAGACAGCGATGGGTACCTCAATGCATCAAGGCATCGAATCAGTCATGCATAAATATTTTAAAGCAATAGAAATAATTGGACAGGCCGTGGTAATAAGATTTTGCAGGGTGTGGCTGTATTTTGACTTTATCTTTCAACTGACATCTCTTGGTCGTCAGCAAAAAGCTGCTTTATTAGATGTACATACACTGACTAGTCGAATAATCGAAGAAAGGAGAGAATTAGTAAGAAACACGCAAACATCGGAAATAGATGATGAAAATGTTAACAAAAAAGGAAGATTAGCGATGCTCGATTTGCTCCTTGAACATGAAAAATTAGGGGACATCGACATTGAAGGCATTAGGGAAGAAGTTGATACGTTTATGTTTGAGGTATGAATACAAACTAAAGCATAATACTTTCAAATTTGTTGATTTGACTCTAACAATTATTTAATCTTAAAAATTGTTATTTCTTGTAAAAATACTACAGTAACATAATAATGCAGAAAAACACTTGATAAAAATAAATAGAGAGGCTTGGAAATAACACTTTACTAACATTGGTGAGACTAGACATTCAGTTAATAACTTAGTAAAGTAAAGCAGTGTAACAAAAACTGTAGTTTTTACATGTTAAGTAAATGACGTTAATTTGCAAATTGCAGAGGTGAGACTTCTTTCGATGCAGTCATTATTTATATAGTTGATATTATACAATATATTGGAAAAGTGGTCTTTTCTATAAATGTTGTAATGTCATGTTTACTGTCCTAAAACTATATGGCTTTTTCAGATTCAAAATTTGAATAATCTGCTAAAACGAGCAATTTAAAAGAAGATGATATAATTTTATGACATAAAAACTATATTAATAATCTTCCTAATCTTAAAATAGGTGTTATTTTCCCCCAGGGTCATGACACCACTGCAACGGCGCTGAGTTTCCTGATCATTGCACTGGCTAATGAGTCTACAGTTCAGGTACGTAGGCATTCAAACAAAAATGTTTGTTTCGCCATTTGATATTTTGCAATAATAATTATACTACTTATTAGAAGCTTCATTTTTTGGAATCATTTATCTCTCATTTTTTATCTCTCTTATGTCAAATAGTTGAAGTTGCACGGTCACTTAGTCTCTTCTTCTTCACTTGTCAAAATTATACCTATCATGCCGCAAAATGTGTCCTAGCTACGAGGTCTTACGGTGCTTGACGGCTTTTACCAAATCATTCTTTCCTTCTATTCGAGCAAGAACCTCTGTGTTAAACACTATGCTGTCCAGATTATGCGGAGCATCTTCTAAACGTCCATATCTCGAAGGCTTCCTTCATTTACGTAGTCTTCCACTAAGTTCCACGCCCATATAAAACAACCAGCCAAATATAGAATTTTATGAATCACATTCGAAGTTTTTAGATAGATATAGATAATGTTTGCTCTTTCAGGAAAAAATATACGAAGAAATGAAAAGTATTTTTGGTGATTCAGACCGTTCAGCGACTACGGAAGATCTGAATAAGATGTTTTATTTGGAGTGTTGTATCAAAGAGTCGTTGCGGCTGTATCCCAGTGTTCCGTATATATCGCGTTATATCAGTGAAGAAATGACGATAGGTAACTGTATTAATATTTTGTAACTGATCCCGAAGGGATGTAACACAAAAAAAAATTTAAAATATTGTATGATTTTATGAAATTGCATGTAAAGCAGCAAATGCGAGCCATTACCGCCGCCGCCATATTGATCTTGACTGCTCCTCCGAGCATCTCTTGTTTCACCCCAACTCAGCGGCATATAGTTATGCGAATTATGATTCTGTTTTTGGATTGTTTCCAATTTATTTCACACAGAAGACAGTATCTTAAGAGTTTAGCGAAAAGCTGGAACTGATATTTGGTTATATTTCTAGGAGGTTACACAATACCGGCGAACACTCATTATCAGATATATATCTATGAGTTACACCAACGTGCGGATATTTATCCTGAGCCGGACAAGTTCGTCCCGGAGAGATTTCTGCCTGAGAACTGTGTGAAGCGACATCCTTATGCCTACATACCCTTCAGTGCTGGACCCAGAAATTGTATTGGTGAGCATGACACTACTCTAAAAAAGATCGTTATGGGTAAAAACTGTTTCAGTTTAAAACCGACGTATAAAAACAATTTAAATGTAATTATTCCAGGTCAAAAATTCGCTATGCTCGAGATGAAGACCGTAGTATCCAGTTTAGTAAGACGGTTCAAGATACACCCAATCACAAGAACATCCGAGCTCCGATTCAAAGCCGACCTAATATTACGGACTTACAAACAACCTCTCTACGTACGTTTTAGCAAAAGGAACAAACCATAAACGATCACATTATACATTATTAATAACTATTATACATTAGAATTGCCCAAATTTAATTAGTTTCATTTAACATGTTCCCTGTCTCCATTTAATATAACTGTTGACAAACTTTTATATTCCAAAATCGTTGTTGTACATTTGAAGACTGTGAATTGCAAAACAATTGGTGTATTTTTAATAACTTTGTACAATCTGATCATGGCGATGTACCTTTGAAAACGTTTATTCCAAAATTGTATTGATCATTTCACAATCTGTATATTCCAAAACTGCTGTTGAAATTTTGGAATACTAATAGTGACAGACAAACAGACTTATATTCCAAATATATATAGTAAGGGTCGTTATCTTACAGCTAGAAGCTTTTAACTCTTTAACTAAAATTGACGATAGTTCCATACAACATTTTTTCGTATTAAATACTTTTTATAGATGTAGCTCAAGCTTTCGACAAATTTTGGCAAAGAAGACGTCTATTCCGATCTCAAGTAACAACAACAACAAAACGCTCGCATACCACAAGGAAGTATTTTAGGTCCTCTATTATATTTACTCTATACCGATATCGATTTTGTGAACAGATAACTCGAAAGAGAAATAAATTTCATCCGTATAACTTGGATGGCCCTCAGCCATAGTTCGTTTTCTACGGTCTTTCTTTCCGCAAACATGCATAATGAGGAACGAACTCTAATGGCTATGATTTACAGGAATAGAAGTGGCGAATAAACTTTTGTTAGGTCGGCAACGCATCGGCGGTCCCTTTGCTGCTGCAGGTGTCCATGGGCGGCGGTAATCGCTTAACATCGGTGACCCGCTAGCTCATTTGCCTGCCAAGGCTATAAAAAAATAATACCAGTGATATACCTTTGTTAGAAAATAATACATTTGCGACTTTTGCTGATATTACTTCTATTATTGCAACTAGAGAAATTCACGAAGAAGCTGTGAAAAGGGTTCAAGCTGCAGTAAATAAAATTCATGATAGGACAATGAAATGACGGTTAAAGCGAAATGAATCAAAATCGATGCAGATTGATTTTACAAATAAAGGTACGAAGTATTGTCAATCATACATCGTGACACACGAATGCTCACCGTGGAGGAATTCGTCTGCCAAATTATTTTCGCGGTGTTTGTTGTTCGCTGTGTATGTTTTGCTTAGCGGACTATTCCCCGCATACACACCTCCATGGCATTGCCAGCCAAAATCAAAGAACGGCAAACACTGGGCGTCCCCTGCCTCGTGTTCTCGTACTGCCGCCACCTCCGGACGTAGCCGATGACGGCGAAGACAACATGGAGGTAGTGGCAACACCCGAACTCGACGATATACTGGAGTGACCTAGATGGACCCGCTAACTAGGTTGGCGGGAACCAGTCCGTTTTAGTGCGGGCATAATAGATTACTGGGCAACACTGATGCCCGAGGAAATTCCCGGGCATTAGGGCTTAGTTTCGAGGCCCGTATTCCGGATGATGTCCAATCTATCTTAATAGGCAAAAACTGCCTTATAGCAATACAACTAAATACATTGGCATGACGCTAGATACAAAACTTTGATGGGAAGCTCATGTTAAAAAGAAACGTGAAGGAATATAATTTAAAATGATGTGTTGGCTCCTTGGAAGGCATTCAGTACTGACAGTACCCAAAGAGCTACTACTATATAAAACTGTGCTAATACCAGTACCGAAAATTCCAAAACAAAGTACTTAAGGAAATTATGTATGCACCTAAACTTAGTGTTCGTAAATAATTATATCGAAAGAATTATCAAAGCAAATCACCAAAGACTTCGCCATCATGTGAATCCCGAAGCTGCTAACATTCTGGATATCACACGGACAAAGAGAAAACTTATAAGAAGAAAACCTTTTGAGTTAGTGCAAGTACAGTGACTCAATATAATATTGTGTGGTGCTTTTAAGGAAGAACTCAATAACAGTGTGAGTCAAAAGACATTATAGTAAACTAAGCATAGTCGTTGGACTCTAGACTTAGATAAAAAAAGTACATATTAGGTAGCAACCAAAGGTTGCTTATAATAATTAAAAACATACTTTTCATGTTTCTGTCCTTTCTCAAGTTCTAGACTATCTGTGTACCAAATTTCATTTAAATCAGTTCAGTGATTTTGTCGTGAAAGAGCGACAAACGGAGATACTATTGCATTTATAATATTAGTAAGGATGTCGAGTATATTTAAATTGCTATTTTTTTAATTTTTCCTGCATTCACAACCTCTTAAAATATCTTTGAAATTCCAGAAACCGACAGTTATCATATCAATATTACCTAATTAACTTGATTTATTTTTACTTAATTAATCAAGTTGTGCCACTTTGATAAACTGATTAGTATGCTATTGCAGTAATAAAGGCTTTGATTTACGATCAATATCTGGAGCGGCAGCGCAGAGGAGGCCACCGTCCATGTAGCGAGGCGGGGAATTGAGATGGAGAGGATTGGACTGTATAGGCGGTTAGAAATAAGGAAGAAGAAGAAGGAATTTAGCGAGGTGGCCGCGTAATGGGTGATACTGATGAAGGGGGAAAAAAAGGAATCGCGTGCACGTACCTGGAGTGTCGGGGTCTTCTACTCCTTCCCGAAATAGGGCTGTGCACGGTCGTGGTTGCGGCGGCGAAAAGCACTACACGGCCAGCGGCTCACTTCTTCGATAGTTCTTGCGGTTCGTATATCTTCAAGACGAAGATACGAGCGGGTTTAAAGCGGAAATATCAGCGGTAGGCGAAACACACCTTGTCGCGACGAAAGCGTAGACGAGTATATGCACGCGAGGGACAAGGTAGGGTACTTTGGGAAAAGGAAACATTTTTTACGCGGCACCGTCAAGATCAACAAAAAACTGCCGAAAGTGGCGTCACCAATATCAATAATCAATTGATACACGCATCGTTTTTTGCATTGTTAATTATATCAATATACGTAATATTATACATACATGGTTATTGAAAACTTCCAAACTTCTAAGTAGACCTAAAACGTAGATATCTATTCTTTTGCATAGATAGATAAATAGTTAAAGCCTTTAAAAGTGTGACTCTCTTTTTGTACATCAAGTAATCTATTAGGGATTATATTACTACAAATGACTAAAGCGAAACACTTAAAGTCATCAGAATTTTTCAACTCCTTTTGCGATGTAGATACTCACAAACAGCGTTTCTCCAGATATTCCTCAGCATTAACAACACGAGTAATTCAACTGAGTATAGCTAGTATATACGCCAGCGAAATGTCACTTACTGACTGAGTCAGTCACATTTCTCATATACACATACTAGACTTGAACTTTAGAGGTGTTACCCGACGGGGTTTGTTTTGGGTATTTCTTAAAAAAGGGCGCTAAGGAGTTATCGTAACTTTAGATTTTAAGATTTGAATTTTGCCCTTCTTTGATATCATTATCTTGATATAAATATTATATGGAAATAGGATGTGGAAAAACGAAAAACATATCCCAATGCGTTTTTTTTTTAATATTTCTCCAAATGTTTTTATCCCAAAAATTCCTCAAAAGTTTTTATCCCAAAAGATTTCCCCAAATGTCTTTATCCCAAAATATTTCCCCAAAAGTTTTTATCCCAAAAGATTTCCCCAAAAGTTTTTATCCCAAAAGATTTCCCCAACAGTTTTTATCCCAAAAGATTTCCCCAAATGTTTTTATCCCAAAAGATTTACACAAATATTTTGACCAAAAATTGTCCCCAAATATTTCAATTCCAAAAGATGTCCCCATATGTCTTATATCAAAAGATTTCCTCAAATGTTTTACCAAAAGATGTATCCAAATATTTAATTCCTAAAGATGTCCCCAAATGTTTTTTGAAGTTATACTTCTTCTTCTGTCTTCACTTGCGTTAGTGAAGAAAGTCTATAGGCAACATTTTAGTTTTTGAAAAGATTTTTACCTTGTTACGCCAAAATAGTATAACTTCGTACTGTTATAAGTAGGAGTTCGAGAGTCTTTTTAAAAAAGACTTATATGATTACAAGTAGATTTATTTAATTATAAAATAGAATTGTTTAATTGCTGTCAAATAATGAGGAAATTAACGGATTCAATAAACGTGTATTAATTGTTTAACGTCCAGACCTGAACTGGTCTGGGAAGAGTGGGTATGAAGGTGCGGGGTTTGGAGAAGTGCATGTCATGCATATGCGTCAGCATTAAGGTTAACAATTCATAGGTATAACAGTACGCGTGTACACACACACACACTTTTTCTATACAAAAAGATTTTCCCAAATGATTTTCCTTCAAAGTATTTCAGCAAATTTCCGCAAAATTGGGGCCAAAAGAGACATCGCTGGGCACAGTTAGTTATGCAAGAACAAAGTGCATGTCCTGTAATTTATTATGCATTAATTACATCGCGTAGGACAAGGGTTATCTACAGTTATAAATGCTAAGTCTAATTTAGGATATCTTATAAAGAGCAAAAGTGATCAGTACCCTGTCAAATATACGGGAGCCAACACGAATAGAATGTTCTTGACACTTGTATTTCTAATCTTCTTTATTATGCTGTTACTATATGACAGGTATAGAAGAGCTGCAAGATTGTTATGTAAAATACCAGGTCCTTTTGCCTTACCTTTAATAGGGAATGCCTTCAGTTACGTTTCGTTACCTCCAGGTCAGTACCATATTTATAAATAATGACAGTTCACTGCATTCTATTAGTATTTTTAAATTTGGGTTGTGTTTTACGGTCGCATGTCACAGATACAGGGTCTTCCTGGAAACATTTAGCGCCACCATTGACCTATAACTCTTGCGCTGCCACTTTAATGACTGCTCCAACCTCAGCTATCATCACAATCGAGAACCTCTGAAATCGAGTATATCGAAGGATCCTCTGAGTACGGTTTGTTTGCGGAGGAGCGGGATTTCTTTGATTTCCTTTCTACTTTTCAGCATAATCACTATTTTATTTTTCTTTATCATTATAACCAAGCAATGATTGTTTTATAATATAAGATTACAATCTAGCCTTATAGACTAATTAGTAATAATATTTTGACCAAATCTACCTAATATTTATCTAGAGTCCAACAACTATGCTTCGTTCACTATAATGTCTATTGACTCACTGTTCTTGAAGTCTTGCTTCAAAACACTACACTGCATTTTCACTAACTCAGATGGTTTTGTTCTTTTAAGTCTTCTCTTTTATCGTATGAGATCCAGAATTTTAGCAACTGCGGGATTCACATGATGGCGAAGTCTTTGGTGATGAGCTTTGGCAAATCTTTCGATGTAATTATTAACAAGCTCCATGTGAAGATCGCTATTTCTTATGTAGGTGCGTTAGTTAGCATAATCACTTATGATTGACATTGCAATCTATTCTGTCTGCCACCTTCAAGCAACTTAATGATGATCAGAGCAGGTAAGGCCTTCGGCAATGAAGAATTCGGAAATGATGATGGCTAATGATACCAAGATGGCTTTGAGGCGAGTGGCGAAGATACTCCCTCAAAGAAATCATGACTCCCAATTAGGAATAGTAATAGTAGAAATAGGAATAGAAAACTACTCCTAATTATATTCATTCATTCCAATGTTTTTTATCGTTAATGCTCCTGTAACCCTCTTTCCTACGTGTGAGGAGGTCTGTGTCTTCTACAATATACAAGAAANGAGTGCACTTGTGTACTATACCTGCCAATCCGCAGTGGAGCAGCGTGGTGGGTCTATGCTCTAAAAACCCTCGATCCTCGGAGTGAGGAGGCCTGTGCCCAGCAGTGGGACTTACCTTACCTTATCCTTTGTTTGTAGAAAAACTATTCCAATTTCTACGGAATTTGCCCAATATTCACGGGGAACTTATTCGAGCTTACGCATTGAATGTTCGCTTCGTGACCTTATACAATCCAGATGATATTGAGGTAAATATATTTTATTAGCATCTGTTATATGAATTAGGCTCGATGGTGTAACCATTTGATTAATATGGGGAAAGCCTTTCTTAATAAAAGTCTACATCACAAAAAGATTATTAATGATATATTTCAAGTCAATCAAGCAAAAACTTTTAGTGGCCAAGGTCAAGTGGTCTTTTTTCGATACCAAATGATCTGAATGATACAGACCAATCGATTTAACCAATAGTTATTGCTATTTGCACCTTATGTTTCAGTTTTATGTATTTAGATTACTTTCTTAATTATATTTTCCGTATATTCCTCTAATATCTTAATAGTTAATCTTCTATTGGGACTGAGATGGATCCAACTAATCAGAAATGGTGTCTGTTGTATACATAAGTATCTTCAAGTATATCCATTTTATGTTGATATATAAATCGCTTGTATATTTCAGAAATTAATGACGTCAGTTCGATATAGTGGTAAACGAGTGCCTTATAATTTTTTAAAGCCTTGGCTACGCGAAGGTTTATTGACAAGTGACGGTAAGAACTATTAATATAAGTTACATATTTATTTATCATTCAAGTGAGTTTTTCTAACAGCATTTATAAATCGACGTTTATGGTCATATTCTTCTGTATAATCTGCCGCAGCGTAAAGATGTGGTCTATAGCACTAAAGCCTTTTCGGAATCCGGCTTGTTCGGGGGGCTGGAAGTCGTCAAACTTGCCAGCGAGACGATTCGTAATGACCCTCGAGAACAGTTTATAGACATAACTCAGCAACGCAATAGGTCTATAGTACTTTAATAAGATGTAGTCTCCTTTCTTGAAAAACAGAACTACAACACTTCTATTCCATAGCTTTGGCACGGTGCCTTCCAGGATGACGAAATTCAACATTCGCTGAAAGACTTTAAGAATGGGTTTTCCACCCGCCTTTAGGGGTTGCTCTGTGATTCTGTCATTACCAGGTGCCTTGTTTTCTCCCTTCTGTTGGAGACCTACACTAATCTCATACAGGCTGACATTCAGGATATTTTGGGTATAATGTCGAGTTAGTTTGGCACGGGGGTCTTGTGCAGAATTATCAATAGGCTTGGAGTTCGATGTGTATAACTATCCATAGAAACTCTGAACCTCGCTTAGAATCTCAGGTCTAGACGCTAGAAGTTCACCGATACTGGTCCTTAGCTACGTGAACTGGCGCTGACTAATAGAAAAATCCCTTGTGAAAACTATCCTTTGTTGCATTCGACAGCTTCTTTAATTCGCTCGGTATTTAGTGTTGCATATCATGTTTCCGTGACTTAAATATCTGTCTATTAACATACATACATACATACATAGCATCACGCCTCATTCCCATAGGGGTAGGCAGAGACAACATCCTTCCACTTGCCACGATCCTTGCATATCTACTTCGCTTCTTTCGTTCTCATTAAACCTTTCATACAAGTTCGTCGGTTTAGAGTACTCTTGACCTGGCCGTTATTTAAAATGTCCTGGATTTGGTCCAGGAACGTTCGCCTTGGTCTTCCCCTTCCAACTTTCGCATTCACTCTTGACTCATAAATCCTTTTTGTCAGTCTCCTTTCATTCATTCTCTCTACATGCCCAAACCATCTAAGCATACCTTTCTCAATTTTAGTCACTACGTCTTCTTTTATACCACAACGTTCTCTTATCACACTATTTCTCACTCTGTCACTCAGTTTTAATCCACTCATGCTTCTCAACGCTCTCATCTCTACCGCATTTATTTTACTTTTGTGATTCTTCTGCCATACCCAACTTTCACTACCATACATAAGTGTTGGCACCAACACTCCAGCATGCACTGCCAGTCTAGCCCTTTGAGACACCATCTGGCTATTCATAAAAGCATGCAGAGCACCATTTACCATATTCCCTGCATTCACTCTCCTTTCGATATCACTTTCACATGTTCCATCTTTTGTAAATTTAGATCCCAAGTATACAAATTCTTTCACCTCTTCCACTTGTTCCCCATCTATCAAAATATTGCCATTCATCATAGATTCATCTCGTTCAAAAAGCATAACTTTCGTTTTGTTTACATTCACTTTCATTCCTTTCCCTTTCAAAGCTTCATTCATAATATTTAGCATCTCCTGAAGCTCGTTAGCGGATGACGCAAGTATTACTTGATCATCAGCGTAGAGTAAACATTTGATGAGTAATTCATTCATTCTTAACCCATACATACTTTCTTTTAAATCTGTCAAACATTTATCCATGAAAAGGTTGAACAGCCATGGTGACGCAACACATCCCTGTCGAACACCTCTTTCGACAGGAAACCACTCCGTGTACGCTCCGTTTATTCTGACACAGGCACTAGAACCCTCATAGAGAGACTTCAATGCTTGGATCAGACAACCGCTCACCCCATACGTAGATAACGTTGACCACAGCTCATTCCTCACCACTCGATCATAGGCCTTTTCTAAATCTACGAACGCGCAATAAACTTTTTGGTGTTTAGCCAAACATTTTTCAGTTATGCACCGTAAAGAAAAGACCTGATCCGTACATCCCATTCCTCTTCTAAATCCCGCCCTATCTGTCTATTAATCTATCGGTAAGGATCATCTATGGACTGCATGCCATGTATTTGCTCTATGAGATCAAGCGTAGGGTCTGAGAATTTGTTGGTTTCTTTTTTACGGGATTTATAGAATTTCAACCCAACCGAATGGACAGTTTCCAATAGCCTATTGTTTAGCTCGTCCACGGATTCGCAATATTCGAGGCAAGCGAAGCGGCTTTTCGCGTCTATTAAAAGCTCTCGGAGTTATGGATATGTCCGCCAGTGGGTCGGAGCGTAGACTTCACCAGTATGTACTCTTCGACGTGTACGTCAATATTCAATGTGCCACTTACCATGCGGTGATCGCCCCCAATTTTCACTTTAATGATCTCAGAGACATCATTGAATGTGGTTCCGTTTCGTAGACATGATGAAGTCATTTTCATTTCACGTAGAACCATCGGGATAACCTCCCGGTAGTAAAACAAATTATCGGATTTAAGAATTATCGTGTCTTCCCACTCTCAACAGACCTCAGACAATCCTATAATATCCCAGTGTAATTTGCTTACGGTTTCTTTCAGCTCAAAGATATTTTCATCAGTCCTCAAAATGCGTGCTTTATATGTTATAAGGTCAAGTCGTCGGGGTTGGCAGCGGAATCTCTGCCGGAGATTCTTAGCACCCTCTGCCCCGCCGTTACCGTAACCGCTTCCAGAGCTAGGAATAACGGAGCTGCCTGGGAATGGGGGCCGTTACTGTACTGTGTTGATCATGTTAGGTGGTTTTACCAGTAATCACCACGCTTAGCAGGCGGGTTGGAAAAAAATATACGATTCTATAATAAACCTTCACAAGAAGTTCTAGCGACACAAACAAATACAAATGATTTATTAAAAGGAAGTTTATTGAAATATGTTGTCGAAAAATTCAGGGGTGAATAAATTGTTCTAACTTAAATAAAATAAACGGAGGTTGTTATGGGGTCTTTGCAGGTCTTAAATGGCAGCAAAGACGCAAACTGTTGACGCAAGCATTCCATTTCAACATCATAAAGAAATACACCACGATATTCATAGAGCAAGCTAAGGATTTCCTGGAGAAGGTGGAGGCGGAGACAGGCAACCCACACACTGATGTACTGCCCCTGATCAGTTCAGCAACACTGCGAATCATGTGTGGTCAGTGCACTTACCAAACAAAAAAGCATATAGGTCACCAAATGTTAACGACAAGACGAAAATGACAAGGTCTTGTCGGTTAAAAGAGCTTAATAAAAATATTCTGCCCACCTTTGTTAGCCTAATTCCGTTTTCTAGTACTTCATTGGGAGTGTTATGTGGCAGTTAAACAAACTTGTCCTTTTTGTTAAAAACTATTTATTCACTTAACTTTATAATTTAAAATAAAACTAAACAATAACTTAATTACGATTTGAAAGAAACAGAGTAATGAGAAACAGAGTGATGAGAAACAGAGTAACAATGTTACAACTAAGAGTGTTGGATATAGAATGTGTGTGTAATTGGGAATGAGGGAGTATTTATATAGGACGATGTGGTAGGGATGAGACGTGGAGGGTGTGAGAGGGTTGTTAACTTAACTAGCTTGTTTATTGTAACGAACCTTATCTACTAATTGATGTTTACAATGATAATGAGTGAATACTAGTGAGAATATGGAATGACAATACTGAATGTTACTAAGCTAGGTAGTTTATATGTATAGATATGAGTAATATATAACAGGAGAGCCTGCCCAAGTATAAGCTGATACTGTTAATGGTCATAACTGGGCATGAAGACTGAAATGAGATCTTCGATATAAATTGGATGAGATGGATTGGATGGAGGATGAGATTTTTTACTCGGTGACGCATCTTTCGTGATCGAGTAAAACTAGACATTTTTATAACGTTGCTAGATGAACTAGATATCAATTCCCTATATACCATATAAAAAATCAAGACAGTTGCTACTGTATTTTGCGGCATTGCAAGTTATACCAATACTTTTAAATATATAATTACAGAGACAGCGATGGGTACGTCAATGAATGGAGGCATCGAGTCAGTAACGCATAAATATTTCAAAGCAATAGAGATCATAGGAGAATCTGTCGTAAAAAGAATATGCAGGATATGGCTCTATGTTAATTTTATATTTCAACTGACATCCCTTGGACGTAAACAAAAGGCAGCTTTACTAGATTTACATATACTTACAACTCGAATTATAAAAGAAAGAAAAGAATTCTTAAGTAACATGGGAATATCTGAAATAGATGATGAAAATGTTAATAAAAAAGGAAGGTTAGCAATGCTCGATTTGCTTCTTGAACGTGAAAAATTAGGGGACATTGATATGGAAGGGATTAGGGAAGAAGTTGATACTTTTTTATTCGAGGTATGAATATAATCAAAATAAGCAATAGAATTTCATATCAAAGAAACCGTAACAACAATAGTATTTTTATATTTCCTTTCAGGGTCATGACACTACTGCAACGGCAATAAGTTTCTTGATAATTGCAATTGCGAACGACTCCGCGATACAAGTACGTTAAATAAACAGTCAGTATTTATTATGGTAATTCGTTTATCTTATACGATGGCAAATATTTTATTGTAAATGACCTTTTCGTCAAAAATTCTTAGTATTTGAAGACCAAGGTCTTTCGACCTTTGTGAGACACATCCTGCAATCGAAGCAACAAGTAATTGAGAAAAAAAAATTTAAAACTCACGACTATTATAGCTGTTAAAAGATAGAACCTATTAACATACATACATAGCATCAAGGAGACAACATCCTTCCACTTGCCACGATCCTTGCATATCACTTTCGCTTCTTCCATTCATATTAAACCTTTCATACAAGTTCATTGGTTTACTCTTTACCTGACTTGACCTTCCAACTTTCCCTCTCACTCTTGACTCATAAATCCTTTTTGTCAGTCTCCTTTCATTCATTCTCTCTACGTGCCCAAACCATTTAACAATACCTCCCTCAATTTTAGTCGCTACATCTTCTTTGATACCACAACGTTCTCTTATCTCACCACTTCTTACTCTGTCACTCAGTTTTAATCCGCACATACTTCTCAACGCTCTCATCTCTACCGTATTTATTTTACTTTTGTGATTCTTCTGCTATACCCAACTTTCACTACCATACATAAGTGTTGGCACCAACACTCCTGCATGCACATCCAGTCCGGTCCCTTGAGACACTCTCTGGCTATTAATAAACGCGCGCAGGGCACCATTTACCATATTCCCTGCATGCACTCTCCTTTCAATATCACTTTCACATGTTCCATCTTTTGTAAATTTAGATCCCAAGTATACAAATTTTTTCACCCCTTCCACTTGCTCCGTCTATCAAAATAGTGTCATTCATCATAGATTTATCTCTTTCAAAAAGCATAACTTTGGTTTTGTTTACATTCACATTCATTCCTCTCCCTTTTAAAGCTTTATTCATAATATTTACCATCTCCTGTAGCTCATTAGCGGATGACGCAAGTATTATTTGATCATCAGCGTAGAGTAAACATTTAATGAGTAATTCATTCATTCTGAACCCATACATACTTTCTTTTAAATCTGTCAAACAGTTATCCATGAATAGGTTAAACAGCCAAGGTGACGCAACACATCCTTGTCGAACCCCTCTTTCGTTTATTCTGGCACAGACACTAGAACCCTCATAGAGAGACTTCAATGCTTGAATCAGATTACCGCTCACCCCATACGTTGATAACGTTGACCACAGATCATTCCTCACCACTCGATTAATCTTAAGAACCAATTAATCCTCCTCATATTGTAGTAAAATTCCAGATAGTCTTTAACTGACTTAAGGTGACAAGGTTCGCAAAATATATGACTTAACTTGTATGGTAGCTTCAAAAATTCGTCAAAGGTTCTTCTTACCAAACATATTTGTTGATCAATTCTTATGCCAACTGTCATCGCCTATTTCACCTCCGTTCTTATTATATGAACAATTTGCCAGAAATGGATTGGTTTTGACTTGTCGTGACTTAGTTGTAACCACTAACCTTATTTATTGAATTTGAAAAAAGTTATGTTCTATTTGTAAGTTAAGTATAAACTACTTTTTTCAATTTAATTTCAAGATTCATCTCTTTATTTCTATATTCAGTTTTAGTATCCTCCGTAAAAAATCATCGGAATTCTTTAGATTTATAGTATGTGAAACAGACGTATTGATAGACGTATTGAGATACAATGTAAGCATAGATTACAATACGTGCTAAAACTATTACAGGATAAACTATACGAAGAGATGCGAAATATTTTTGATGATTCAGAACGTTCAGTGACTATGGAAGATATGAATAAAATGACTTATTTGGATTGTTGTATCAAGGAATCCTTAAGAATGTACCCCAGTGTGCCGACTATATATCGCTTTGTTAGCGAAGAATTAACGTTGAGTAAGTATTTACGTATTCATAAAGACCGATGAAGCTATGATTTGTAAGAGACTATAACAACCCATTAATCCATAATGGCCTCGAAATCTTACAGTCAATTATCGGCTTAGTAATTCATAATGCCCTAGTAGTCTAAGACGACCCGTAAGACACGATGACCTTGTAAATTAGGATGGTTTAGTAAGCTGATGGTCTTGTAAGCCGTGATGGTCAAGTGAATTATGACGGCCTATTAATCTATGATTACCTATAAGCAATGAAAGTCTAATAAACTACGATGGCCCAAAAACTCTAGCTAACTTAGCAAGCCACAGTTGTCCAGTAATCCAAGATAACTAATACTTCTTAAATAATTGTTAGGAAATCTGCATTTTTCGGAGGCAGTTATGGAAAATATGGAGCTCGCTAATCCACACCAGAGCAGTATGCATCTAATCTCCAAACCCTTTCTCCTATGAGAAGTCAATTTATTGACCGTGCCAGTGTCAATGGCAACAGACCTTACTTTACCTTTACATAATTAAATATTATGTTCGCTAAAACTGTACTCAAGTGATAATGTTTTAGAATATTTGAAACTCCCTTGTTTGTTTTTTCACTATTATCAAGGGATAGTAGAGTCTTACGAGAGTTTTCTGGTTGATGGCAACGATTTTGGTTTCAGGTGGATACACAGTACCAGCAAACACTCACTATCAAATATTTATATATGATTTACATAATCGAGCTGAACTTTATCCCGAACCAGAGAAGTTTATCCCGGAGAGATTTCTCCCCGAGAATTGTTTGAAGCGGCATCCCTTTGCCTACATACCTTTCAGTGCTGGACCTAGAAATTGTATCGGTAAGGGGGTATACGCAAAATCTATCAATTTTGGTTTTATCTATGCTATTCACGCCGTCCGTGGCCGGTCGAAGGCCACCCCTAATCACCAGGCCCGTAGATGGCGATGGGAGGTCCTCGACCACTGTCGACGGTGAGGGGAGAACTTGTCGAGGAGATTTCCACCTACCTCAAATCCCTTTCGCTGGTCTCCTCGGGCGGCAGCGATCCTGTGGCAGGTGACTGATCACGTGTGGGTGTGTCTTTGTGATTTGTGTAGTGGGCATGTACGACCTGTGCACCACCAGGCACAAAAATGTTCATGAAACTAAGGCACACGTCGGCCTGAATGAACTGTGGACGCGTGAACCTACCGAGCTTTGTCTAATTCGAGAAAGGGGAGCAACTATTTGGTACTTAACGCACTGACTGCACCAATCGCAATCACAAAACTAATAAACCGCGTGGAAACTACACTTTTCACTAAAAACCACCAGGCGGGGACACTTTTCTTGCCCGACGTTACCTCTTCTTGACAGACAGTCACAGACTAACGACATTTTAGCTGCATAAGTTATGAAACGGCGCAAGAGACGCCCTCTAGCGCATGCAGACCGACTTCGCGCCGCTTTCCGATAGGTAGCGAGTTAGTACCTCAAAAAGCTTACAGATGGCGCGAGCATATGCCCTTATCTCTAAGATGTGTGACTTTTCGTTTACATAACATCCTGATGATTTGGAATTATGGAGAAACCCGTTCTTATTGACGATTAAGTTACTAAAGGAATATGTATTTTGAATTAAGTCAATCGGACAAATAATTTTGCTGGTCTCGTGATGAATCAGTGCGTAATTGTTTTTAGTTTATATCTCACGATCACATGGGATTAGGATAAGGATACGAGTTCTTAGTGATCAGTAACGTTGCTAAAGGAATATGTATACCGTATTTATAGTTAGTCAGGCGAACAATTAAACTACTGTTGACTCAGATTTCTTAATAACCGCTTAATTGTCATTAAATGATTTCAGGTCAAAAGTTCGCCATGCTCGAGATGAAGACTTTAATGTCCAGTCTAATAAGACAGTTCCAGATACACCCGATCACAAAAACATCCGAGCTAAAGTTCAAATCCGACATTATATTACGTACACATCAACAGCCATTATACGTACGTTTCAGCAAGAGAATAAAGTAACACACACACAAAACCTCAAAAATGCATTACTCTGTACAATAAGGACGGCATCTTATTAAAAGCAATGATAGTGACACACCTAGGGAGAAAGTGGGGCATTATTGCCCGTGGTGTATAAGAAATAGTGTGATAAGAGAACGATGTGGTATAAAAGAAGATGTAGTGACTAAAATTGACAAAGGTATGCTTAGATGGTTTGGGCATGTAGAGAGAATGAATGAAAGGAGACTGACAAAAAAGATTTATGAGTCAAGAGTGAATGCGAAAGTTGGAAGGGAAAGACCAAGGCATATGCTCCTGGAACAAATCCAGGACATTTTAAATAAAGGCCAGGTCAAGAGTACTCCAAACTGACGAACTAGAATATGAGGAGTTTGATGAGAATGAAAGAAGCGAAGGAGATGTGCAAGGATCGTGGCAAGTGGAAGGACGTGGTCTCTGCCTACCCCGAAGGGAATGAGGCGTGATGCTATGTATGTATGTATATATACGAGTTGAATGTTCCACCCATATAGTGTTTTAAGATTCGTAATCTATCTGATTTGTCATTGAATCTTTACAACTATAGGTCCAATTGACTTGAAATTCGTCATAGGTACTCCTGTCACAATGTAGACGCTCTCTAAGAACAATTTTCCCCATATTTTCGAGGGATAGAGAAATAAGATCGCGTTCTGGGAGATCTCCAAAGCTTCACTAAATTGGCTTGAATTTCGGCATACAAATCCTTTTACGGACAAAATACGAATTTATCCATATTTCCACGCGATCAAGAACTATGCGGAATACCTTGGGGATTATTAAATAAGTCTAAAGATATACGCGTATTTTTATTTATAAATCTACAAATAATAAAGCTTCAATGTAATCTGAAATGTCATAAAACTAGATATAATCTTGATGTTCTTTTATACCGCAGTTACTTCTGCTTGCTTCTTCACATTCTTATACCACAACTTCTGCAAAACATTGCATAGATTATTTAAAGTTCACAAATTGATTGAAAAATAACAGAACTCTACTAATAAACAAATACTAATAAATAACATAATTAACTAATACTAAGGAAAATTGATTATCGTATTGTTAAAGGTAATGTTATGCTTTGCGATCATACAGTAATAATTGTATTTTATCATTTATTGTCCGATATATTATTTTGGCATCGAAACTCAGTTATGTATAAATATTTTTATCTTACATAGCAATAAAAATGTAAACATACTAGACTACAGAAATAAATAAAATCCCAATTATATCATCATTTACCAACAGGGGAAAACACAATCAAGTACTAAGCAGTCAGCAATAAAAAATCTGCCCCCTACGTTTAAATAGACAAAGATGAGATGACCAATATTTGGATGATAAATGTAGTCAAACTTTTTTTAGACCAGGATAAAATGTATCCGGAAATGAAGATTACAAACCTTTAATGAATTTCTAAATTTAGTAGACATCAAACTGAAAAGTATTGGGTTCAATACGATGCTGAACCAGCTGTTGATTAACATTATCTTGTACCCGACGCTCCAAAGCTGAAAAATAATCATATATTTATTTAATAAAAAGAATTATTTAGAATTGGATTTCGAAATAAACTCCAAAATTACTGCACGGATGTTTATACTGGTTTTATTAATAGATAGTGATCTTTGTGGAAGACTTATGTATTGTATATGAACCACAGCAATAATGTTTAGAAGTGTTAAAAAAAATCCAACCTCCTGCGAACTTTCATCGATAACACTGCAATTTCCTTAAGAGATAAAAAACACTGTATGATGGCATAATTCCTTTTTTATAGGTCTATAAAAAAGCCAAAAATGGCATATCTATATCTTTTACGCATAACCCACTGTTTTTGTGTTAAAATAATGTCACTGATTCGATCCTATGACAGACCAAACGTCTGGGCATAATATGCTAAGCAGGAGCGGATGGCTTGTAATATTTGCTACAAAAAGGAACAGAGTCAAAGTTAAAGAATTTCACTCGGTCTATTATGAAATGAGATATCGAAGTACCACTTCAATATAAAATAAACAATAAGTACCCTTTGAAACTGCATCAATTGCCGCATGTTACAGGAAAATATAAGGAGTCGAAAGATGAAGAATGGCAACCAGCAAATCAGGAACGACAGCGTCATCGCTACTGGAAACAAATAATTATAATTTTACTTACAACTTCGTCTGAGTGCACTTAAAAATGTGACTTATGTAACTTAATTGACAGCAGAACTCATGTTTATCGATCTCTCGGTTTTTAAGAGGAATTGCAATAAAAAAGCTTAAGACCGATAGAAATGAGAACATCAACACGGCGAGATTATTAATATGATGTAAAGTAACTCTCTTTATCTATCTTCACTAGATTATATTTCCCTACGAACTTTCTTTTCGTTCGATCATATTTTTCGTAACGCTCTCGTTACTTATCAGCTTACTTCCCAAATTAGGCGTGTCTGAGGAAGTTTTACTTAAAAAGTTAGACACGCCTCGCTAGCAGAGATCCTGGGTTTCATTTCCAGCAGGACTGATTAAGGAAATAGTATTTTATAACTTGCCTGAGTCTAGACTGGTAGGAGGCTTCTGAGTTAACTAATCGTCTTCCCAACAGGGCAAAGAATTTGCGTTCCGGTATGAAGCTTTGTAAAAACCACAAATCGTTACTTGAATTGACCCCTTTGGCTCATCATGGTTAATTTTGTCTATGTTAAACCTTTTGTACAAAATTATGAAAGTAAACTAAGTTGTATATAGGATTATATTATACTTACTGATAAGTTTGTTCAACCTGCTCCTGTTGTCCTTATGATTAAAAATCTTGCTCTTGGAGTTAGACTTCTCACTGATGCTCACTTTAAATGCAATCATTACATAGACAAATATCATGATTCCTAATGGTATGACGAAGGTTACTAAGGCTAATATCCCATTTATCACCCTAGAAAATGCACTCGGTACGGTAAAACACACCAACAATTGCTGTGTTCTAATCAATTCTACAGTTAGCACTTCCGGTGTGGTCTCCAAAATTGCTATGATCCATATAATGGTGATCACTTTCATCACCCTTTTCCAAGCAGGAGAAGAATTCAACAGTAGAGGAAACCATATTGCTATGTACCTCTCTATAGCCAACGCAGTCATCACCAGTATACTGTTATTCCATAGTACAATCACAAAGAAAAAATGTATTTTACAGGCAATTTTATCAAACATATAGGATTCGTTGAAAAACAAATATATTTCAAGGAAAATCGCAAAGGATACTATGGAATCAGATACAGCCATGTCGAAAAGGTAAAAGTTGGTAGCGGTATGCATTGTCCTATCTTTGTAGATAACGGTGCAGGTTAGAACGTTACCTATAAGTCCCACAGCAAATATTATCAACAACAAAACAGCAACCGTAACATGAATCCAAGTGGGATCTGGATTGAATGCTTTCCGCAAAAATGTTGACCAAATATTTAAATCGTATTCGTTAAATATATCGCTGCGGTTTTCCATGATCCCGGCCAAAAAATACGTAAATTGTACAATGTTTTTCGCACTACACAGTTAAGACTCTACACAACTCGACTGTAGCTAAAAGGACCGGTCATTGTTTGTCTAAAACGTAACAGCTAATCGTGTTTGCATTATAAACTATTAAATAGATTAAACTTCCTGAAAAATTCCAATGTTTGCTTGGCAATTAACTAAATGTACCTATTAATTTTGTTATTGAAAGGGTATTCCATTAACGTGAGGAATTTTCGCAAGTTTATAGATTCAGTCTCCATTATTTGCCTAGTATTGGGAGCTATAAATTGAGCAAGTTTAATATTGTTTCTTTTAATAATCATCAATCTTTCGAAACTATTCCTAATGTAAATTTTTTACTAAATCTCCAGAAAAGTTGGAATGATTTTGACGGGGATCTTATTAATGCTATAGAACAAATATAGGAAGCTTTTTATCCTGCATTTTTCACAGAAATAGGATAGTCTACGCGTATAAGTAATATTACAATGACCCACAGCGAAAACTGATCGAATGTAGGTCACAGTACTCTTAACCATTATACATATAAAATCAATTTTTCTTATATATGAAATTAGTTAGTACATATGAAAAAAGGACGTAGAGTAATTTTTATCCACCTACCCCCACGCGACATTTTATATACTAGATGCGAAGTTGAACTGGACCTCTCATTTATGATATTAAATTTGGAAATAGGTCTACTGCATAAAAAGAAAAAAAAATACGCTAACTCAACTGAGAAAATGTCGTACGTAAACAGATCAAGTGATAGTTCCAACGATTTCGCAAATGCCTATTGGGAATGTAATAACTAAACTACAGATGAATTCTATTCTTATTTACCGATTTATCTCCATAATAAAACTTTACAGTAATCGTTAATTCATAAATATATTTTGCATTGTTTACGACATCCACAGATTAACAAAAGTGAAAGAGGATCCACAGATTAATAAAAACTTGACAGGATTCTTGACATACATACTCTGTGCAATTGACACTTTCGTGACACTTTTAGGAGTTAAAATTACAAAATCATCTGGATTTGTGTTTTATATTAATTTGTTTTGTTAATTAGTAGATATATAACATTTGACGAATAGAAATGAAACGTTTACAATTACGAGCACTTATTAAGACAATGTGTTATCAATGATTGCAATAGCTGTGGCGCACAATGTCTGCGATCTCCACTGCTTCTAAAAATCACTCGAGAAAACAGAATAGTCGTGAACGTGATAAAAATAAATCCGTAGCTTCAGAATCAGGTGGTTCCAGTCAATGTGATACCCCTCCGCTTATAGAAAAGGTGAGCTGTTTTATTTAATTTACAAACAAAGTTATACACCATATCTAAAGCACTACTCAACATTGTTCGTTTTCAAAATATAAAATGGTGTTCTATGGGCAAATTTATACATTACTTACCTACATTTTCCATGAAATACACTATATAACGCTTGATATTCAATGATTTACCTATTAAGCAGAGATGTCACCATATAAAACATGCAATGCACATTAGATGTGTATTGTTTGTTTGGCACTGATTTTGTTGTTACTTCCAAATTTTCCAGTCGTTTTCTAACTAAAATTCTTCATAGTTGCATTCGTTTAATAGGTAAAAATATAAATACAACTTTTAACTATACTAATGGAAGTCCAAGGACCTTGAGTGTAATGCTATATATGTGGGATGTATAAAAAGATTATTCACTTATTTGTTTCTTCGTCAATATTTCTATAAACTCATCTGGAAGATATATGTTAGTTGACTGCCTCAGTAGTGTAGTGCTCAGCTTGTTCAGCTACAGACATCCCCATACCACAGAGAGCTTCTTTAGCTGTCGGTCCTGCTCCTGATCTCTCTCCAGTTGTTACGGATTCTTGTCCCATCAGACTGTGAGAGTGAAGGATTAGATGGTCCACTTGTGTTACTGCATGCAATGCCTGCCAACCAGCAGTGGAGCATGGTGGTTCTGTGCTCTAAATACCCTGTCTCCTATGAGTGAGGAGGTCTGTGCCTATCAGTGGGACATCAATGGGCCACTACTTACTTAGATTTTAGACATACAAGTCAATTTTTGATAAATGTTGGAATAAATTACTTATGTACCTTTATTTATTTCAATTTATACATTTACAGGATGGCGCTGCATCACAAGGTAAATTTGCAGGTGTCGCACCCGATTCAATATTTTGTATGGCTGAGCAGATTGGTGTTGATATTAATTCCGAAGCTGCTACTAACCTCGCAGAAGATGTCAGTTATAAGCTCAGACAAACAATTAGTGTAAGTTTATGATTTACATATGTTAAAGTTATTAACAAAAGAAGAACAACCTAAATTTAAGAGGGTTCCTTCACACCTTGCCTTGAGAAGAACCAACAAATGGCTTATTCCAATAAGGTAGACCATCAATTTAACTTTATTATTATCAATTCCAGACAATTGCATTACACAGTGAGATGATGAAGAAGTCATGTGTGGACGGGTGGGATGTGAACACTGTATTCACTTTGTCCGACACAAGTCCTGTAGTTGGTGCTGTAGGAGCACAATATGTCCCAGTGGCAGATGAAAAAATATGCTGTGAATTAGTAAGTGAACATGTAAAACTTTCAAAGTCTTTGACAATCTTATGTGTGACTGATAACTGTGCAAAACTTGATGTAAAAACATGTGCACCTCAGGATGGCAAAGAAAAGTGAACTTAAACTATTGTTATATTGAGTTTACATAACTTGAGAAAAGCTTTGGCCATTATTTGAATGTTATGTTTATTAATATGATAATGTAAAGTTTATTATTAATAAAATCTTTTGTTTATTAAATTTTGTTATTTGCTCACTGTCAATGGTATATGTCTATTGCACATTAAACACTAAGTAGAGAGAAAAGGAGGTGTCAGCCCACAATATGGTTAGCGCTTTTAACACCAGGTTAGACTGAGAGAGGAGGAGCCAGACAGACCAGGGTTGTAATAAAATCTAAATTAAGTAAAAAAGGTACCAATGATTTTTTATTATTATATTTGTGAGGCAAAAAGCTAAAAACAGTGTGCAACTTTTTAATTCCTCTTTGGTTAATGTCTTTCTATTATTTTTATCGAATCTGATGGAAAGTGATGATACAGTTGTATGATGAAACCTGGTAACCTGGTAAAAAGTAATTATGGGTTTACATAACTTTTTTCTGGTAAAATGAGAACTAACTAGAACAGAAACCTCTATAATAGAAAAATTCATTTCTTAAGTTTGCTGTGATAGGAGTCAAAATCAGGATGTTGATCCCCCATAAAAATGGAGAGATTACAGTCTAGGGTCATTAAAGTAAAGTAATTTTAAGTTTGATATAATTTCAGGAGTCCCTAGTAAATATAACCGAGTATTCATTGTCAACACAAAGCTGTGCTTATTCAACACTGGCCACCGTCTCTGTGGAGTGGATCACGGACGACAAGGGTCTGACCAACAACAGCAACATCAGCGGCAGCTTACAGACATACTTCACTAAAATAGCTAGAGGTACCATTTAATCTCTGTCTACTATTGTTTTACATTGTGAGCCCTTTTTTAACTCCAGACTTCCATCTAAATAATATATTATAAGATACTTACTCTCTCTCAATATATATATATATTTGTGAGCCGCAACTGACAAACGTTTCATGACTAATGAGTGAACATATTGTGTTAAATATATATTATATCCTTCCTATTCGTTACAACTAATCTAATAAGAATGTTAACATCTGTGTAAACTATTGTGTGTTTTTTTTAATGTTTAATTATTATTTTTATCTCTTTCATAGGCATAATGTGAGACGAAATAGTTTTAATACACTTTATTCTAAAATAAAGTGTATACAGAAATATTTGTAATACTACTCTCCTTGCTAGGATGCTGACTAGCCACTCTCAAAGCCGACTAATCTAGACTAATAAACAATTTCCTAAAGTAACATCATATTTAGTGATAAACATTAACAAATTCTGACTTTTTTTTGTTACAATACAACAATGATTTGATATTCGCACTATCTTTCTCGCTCTCTCTCTTTTTCTCTCGCTTTCTCTCTTCCAATTTCCTCTTACATATCTTTCTCTCTATATTGTGGAATTATAGGGAAAATCTAGACCTTTTTTAAGGCCCTGAATAGTTTTGGGAGATTTTGTTAGTCAACGAGTTAGTGAGTGTACTATTTCTGACTTGTGTAAACCAGAATATTGATTTTGACACATTTCCACGGGACAGAGAACTTGAGTTAAATGGCCTTTTTACTTTTTCAGCAATATTGAGTTCGAAAAAGAGTATCAGACAAGTGGCAGTTGATGATCTAGCGAGGAATACGCGTATCGGGCCCATCATACCGAATCTATTCAACCTGGTGGTTCTGGTGCTCAATGATGACAACCTCAACGCTTTAAATGTTCCTAATAAACGACCCCTGCAGTCCAACGTTCTGGATATGGTTGACGCGCTGTGTTCCAACCCCTCCAGCTTGGACACCAATATACACCAACAGGTGAGCAAAGTCATCCGTCAGGCTAACAAGGATTGTTATTTAAAAGGGGTTGCTTTTGTTATATACACACTTTATTGCACATAAACACATATAGGAAATACAAAATTAAGAATAAAAAGAACTGAAGCTACGATTGTACAAAGGCGGTCTTATTGGTGAAAGCAATGTCTTCCAGACAACCTTTGTAAAAGTGGATGCTTATTTAATAAATTAATTGGAAATAAATATATGCTTAAGTATAATTATAATGAATAAATTTACTTATAATAGAGTAAAATAGTAAAGAATGAAAAAAGATTTTAAAAATGCCTTTGTTATTCGTAGAGGGTAAAAATTGAGACTTGTAAATAATTCAGTGCCATCCGATTAGTATTAATTGAATGAATGTATAACAGTTCCAGAGGCTTTTTCCAGTGATGGTCTCCAACATCCTGGGCAATGGGGTGCTGGCGGAGAAGATGGTCGCATTGCTCATTAAAATCACCAGAACATGGCCGCAGTTCATCACAGTGGGTGAGTGCAACATATGATTACAGAAATTGTTTAGTTAATACGTCACTGATTAGTGTCAATGTTAAACAACACTAAATAATAACAATGATTGCATAACAATACTGATCAATAGTGTCAACTAAATCCATTAACTAAAACCTTTGATACTTGTTATTAATTACAGTTAATTTAACACAAATCAAATCAAAATATCTTTATTTAAGTAGGCACATTACAGCACTTTTGAATCGTGAAGTTATATTTTTTTCCCACTCTGATTCTAATATATGTCTGATGATGGTACTCAAGATCGGCTTAAAATCTAAAGTTACGAGGGTTCGAGATCCGAGAAGAACCCACAACAAACTCAGTCGGGTATTTTTTTAGTTACCATCATCATTACAATATCATATTAGTTTACTATATTTTAATTAAAATTAGAGCAATTCGTTCACTCCCAGACGTTTCTATCGTCTAAGTACTCTTGCAACTTATAATACGATTTTCTATCAACTTTCTTTTGAGAAAGATTGAATTTATTAATTGACATCTTTAGAACATCTCGTGGGAGTTTATTATAGAAACGTATACAGTTACCCTCAAATGAGTTGTTAACCTTATGCAGCCTACTAGAATTTATAACAAGTTTGTTTTGGTTTCGTAAGTTATATGATGTACATTCACTCTTTTTATTAAAACAGTCAATACTTTTAGAGAGTGAACTGTCATTATGTTAACTGCCTTGAATTTGTTTCTTAGCGACTCTCTTGGACCCATATTGTAAATCGCACGAACGGCCCTTTTCTGCAGCACAAATATTGCATCTATATCAGCAGCATTACCCCAAAGTAGAATACCGTATGACATAATGCTGTGAAAATAGCTGAAATATACCAGTCTGGCAGTATCAACATCTGTCAGACGACGAATTCTTTTAACTGCGTAAGCCGCAGAGCTGAGCCTGTTCGATAGACCACTTATATGGGGCCCCCACTGTAATCTGTTATCTAACGTAATGCCTAAGAAAACGGTACTGTCTACAAGGTCTAGTTCCTCATTATTAAGTTTAACAATGGTTTGCATTTGTTTAACATTAGGCAGACTAAATTTAATACATTTTGTTTTATTTGCGTTGAGCAATAAATTATTAGCTTCAAACCATTGTACCACTTTATTGAGAGAGCTGTTTACGTCGTCATAATTTGTTTGTCGCCTATTAATCTTAAACAACAGCGAAGTATCATCAGCAAACAGAACAATCTCATGATCACCCTTAACAAAGTAAGGAAGGTCATTGATATAAATGAGGAAAAGAAATGGTCCTAGTATGGAACCCTGTGGGACTCCCATTTTTGTCACAGACCCCGCAGAAAGCTTGCCATTGACACAGACCTTTTGCGTTCTATTGGTTAAATATGAACTCATCAGGTCTAATGCTGTGCCCGCGAGGCCATAGTGTCGCAATTTCCCGATCAGGGTTTCATACTGAACGCAATCGAAGGCCTTAGACAGATCACAGAAAACGCCAAGCGCGTCACGTGAATCCTCCCAGGCCTCGTAGATATTGAGTAATAACTGTACGCCAGCATCGGTAGTCGACCGCTACAAGGAAGGAAATTACAATGTCCTATTATGTAGTTTGTTTTCGGTGCAGGTAAAGGTATCCTGGTGGAGTACCTGTCCCAGGGCACTCGCGAGCGGCTGTCGCCCCCCATGCTGCGGTGCCTCACGGCGCTGGGCAGGAGCGCCCTGGTGGACTGCCTGGCGGACACCCTGGACTACCTGGACAGCTGCGTGCACTCCGCCCAGAGAGGCAACGCCGCGGAATTGAGGCAGACCTTGCTGGTAATTATAAAACTATTTTCACTTCCGATACTTCCCGAACTAACCCGAATGCTTGTGACGTACAATGTTAATACACAGAAGTGCTTTAAACTTTAACGATTTTGCTGTCGACATTTTCGTTCATACATAATGTTATGATGTCACAAACATGGCGATCATTCGCTCTCCAATTATTATTATTAATTCATGAAATCACGATGCCATATAAACAGCAGTAAATTACGGTTCACTCACT
Organism: Elymnias hypermnestra; assembly: GCA_015832385.1. Classification (NCBI taxonomy): domain Eukaryota; kingdom Metazoa; phylum Arthropoda; class Insecta; order Lepidoptera; family Nymphalidae; genus Elymnias; species Elymnias hypermnestra. The sequence continues at coordinate 4,527,153 of JACTOM010000888.1, forward strand.
AATCGGTGAGCAATAAAGAAAACGAGTAAAACTAGCTTAAGCGAGACATGGGCGCCGCCATATTGGCTTTGGCTGCAGAACGTCTTTCGCTTCGTTCCCACTCCTCTGTAATGTCACATGCGATATACACACGGAATACTATGGTTCATTTTAGAAAATCAGTCACCATTAAAAAAAAGAAAAAGTGCAAGCATCCAAAGTAGACATCTCAGAAGTGAAACTTCTTTGGTAAACCAATTTTTAAGTCTTGTTTATATTTATAAAAATGTAAAACTTTAGATTTCCGAGACAGAAGGAGGAGAAAAGGAAGATATGTTAGGATTTTTTTGTTTTTCAGAGTATTGTATATTAAATGACGAGTGGCAAATTTAATTGCCACATTTTATTTGTAAATATTAAAACTACCTAACCTTCAAACGAATTGGCATAAAAAACGCTGCACACGCTGCACGCTTCGTGACGCTAATCACGCGTTTCATCATGCGCCTAAAGAAGTTACACATCAAAAAACATTGTGCGTCTTTACGCAAGTGAAACAACTGTCGAGAGCCATGGGCGTCGCCATGTTGGTCTCGGCTGCTCCGGCAAGCGCTTTACAATATACCCCTCTTTTATCCGTGGTAGAAAAAAATTGCTTTAAAAATTGCTTTTAGTACTGTCTGCTGGTTTATTCTTTGAAAAGAAACTCCGCTTTTATTTTATAGGACGCCTCGACGTGCCTGCTGCGGTCCGAACCCACCACCTTCCTGGAGGACTACGTGATGACCGACTACAGCTTGTACGAGATGCTGGGCGACTCCGTCCTGCCGCGGCGCACCCTGTTCCCTGCCAAAGGTAACGCCGCCTTTAACCTTCTCTGTCTGTCTGTTACGATTTCTACCTTAAACCACCAAAAAATTGGTGTATACATATTTCTATACCATGTGGTCTCCCTGCCATTTCGATTGGATCTAAAAGTAAATGTCTGAACCTTGAACAGTGATACGATGACCCTTTTCCAGAATCAGGTTCTAGGGATAAAACCGAATCGGAGAAGGCAACAGACGACGAGTTCTCATACCTGCCTCAAAGACCGCTGTTGCGGTCCGGGGTTCGCTTCATTCCGCATCGCAAAGCGACGACTGCCATGCACAGAGACGCGGCGTTCGCTCCCAACACATTCACCACAAGCCCCATCACGTTCAAAATAAAGAACTGTCGAGCGATAGAAGCTTCCAGAAGGATACCTTATCGCGCCGGGGGTGTTCCCGGCGGGCGGGCGAGCGCGGTGAGCGGCGTGGTGGTGGCCAGCGGGCTGCTCGACCGGTTCAGGTATAGAGTAAGTAGAGCTGCCGAGCTGCCGATATTCGGGGCTCTGGTGTTGTAAACTATTTTCCGTCAAATATAATTTATTATTTGTATATGTTGTTTTACTTTGATACACGTCGCCACGTCGCTTCTTTTACTCAGTTCTACGATGTTGTGAAAGATAGATTTTTTACAAGTAAAATTGGCGCATTAAAAGCCTTTGCCACTTCATCACTTCAACCGATGGATTTTCACTGCTGGACAAAGGCTTCACCTAATGATGCCCAATGTGTCCTGGCTTCAGCGACAACCGGCGACTCTCCATACTTTATCGGGTCAACAATCCAGCACCTTTGGCCTCCAACGTCCATCGGTTCTTCAGACTATATGCCCACTTCAGGTTCATGATTCTTAGGGCTATGTCGGTAACTTTGGTTCTTCTACGGATCTCACATTTCCAAGCATAACCCTTTCCATCGCACGCTGTGTGACTGTACTTTCGAATGAGGCCCATAGTCAGCGACCACGTTTCCGGTCCGTAGGTAAGCCAACACGCACTGTTCGAAGACTTTGTTCTTCTGGTACTGAGGGATATTGGACAAAAACATGTTCCGTAGTTTCCCGAACGTTACTCAACCGAGATCTTTTCGAAATTGGACCTATCTACCTGGAGTATGTGTCCCAGAGCCTCTAGACAAGTTACTTTCGAAGATTGCTAACGCTCAAAAAATGTATGGGGATGACGTTTCTTATGGAAAAATTAAACGTTTGAGCGTTAGCAATCTTCGAAAGTAACTTGTCTACGGGCCCAGGTATGTGTACTGTTCTACAATTTCGAGAGCTGAGTTCTCAACGATGATTGGATGTGGCGGTACATGGATATTAGACATGATTTTCGTCTTATCCATGTTCATTTTCAGGCCCACCTGTTGAGAAACTCTGCTGAGGTCATCGAGCATTGTATTGAGATCTTCGAGAGTCGCTGCGGCATCGATAAACCGAAGATGAGTGATGTACTCGTCGTTTATGTCGATGCTCAGTCCGTTCTACTCCATTAGGTTAAAAGGTCTTCCGACGCCGCAGTAAAGGGCTTCCACGCTGCAGTTGGATAGGTCCTGTATGCGGACTGACGATAGTGGCGTTTTCACCGAATCGAGGGCTTTTTCATAGTCCAGAACGCTAGGCAAAGTGGCTGATCATACTTTTCATGTATCCATTTTAATTGTAAATATTCGATACGGTGCACTGAGATCTACATAATTAAAGTACATATATAGAAACAAATAGCACTCTGGATTCGTAACCAGTAAGTACCCCATTAACGTCCCACTGCTGGGCACAGGCCTCCTCAATCATATGAGAGAGGGTTTTTAGTGTATAGACCTACCATAGGCTCCTCCTCTATTCTTTGACTTTGTGGAGTGATGGAACTCTGACACGACCGGATAGAGATCAGGCGCAGGACCGGCGGATTAACGTGCTCTCCGAGGCACGGGGGTGGATCCCACCGCCAACTTCCCAACTTTGGGCAAATATTAAGAAAATCTTAATAGAAAACTCAATATTGATTTTTAATGTGGTCCAACCCAGGACCTCGTGTCTGTAGTCGAACATGCTAACCACTAAGCCAATGACCTTGAAACGAGCAATAGAGTTTATTTTTAGCACTTGACCTTGACATATTGATATTAAAGATGTTTTTAAACGCGGGACAATACTGGCGCCATCGCGGTGTCGCGACTCGCGTCACGTCTTGAATATCAAATTGCGTCTTGCATCACATCTATAACGGCACGCGACTTCGGCTGCTTAGAATTAGTACCCAAGCCTTAAAACCCCCACATACAAAGGTACAAAGCGAGCTCTGGTAACTTTTGTACACAGTTCTTTCAACGGAAATTGTCTATACATGCACACTCTTTTCCGTCACTCTCGCAGTACGATGGGGCGGTACCGACACTCGCGGAGAGTGCCAGCAGTAAGGGAGAGTGTCGGTTTAACAAAATATAAAAACGAAGACGATTTCGCAACGAATAGCAGAATAACTATTAGAACATTGGGAATGACTTGAATTTCGGAATAAGTATTCCTCTAGCGGTGTAGACACTCACTAAGAACGGTCTTGCCCACATTCCCACGGTGTTTGTGTATATCTAATATAAAATCTTTTCGTCTTTTTGGCTTGTAATTCGAATAACATGTTCCTTTAGCAACGTATACACTCACTAGGAACGAGTGTCTCTATTACCTTTATATTTGTAATGAATATTTAATAGGAAAATATTTTTTATAGCAATAAACCTGCTGATGTGCATGAGTTTCATCTGATGTGTTTCGCATTAATATTTCATGAGTGCTTTTATTAATAGCAATTTATCGAGGACGAAGCTGTGTATATAAATAATGGTATGTCATGCACCTAGGGAGATAAAGAGGGCATTCTTTGACTCTTCGATGAACAAGTAGTTGCTAGGTTTCCTGGAGGAAAAGAAGTAGGTGCCAGTGGGACATAACATGGAGAGAACGAGACACTTTTGTCCCGCATAAAACTAATACGAGGTGTGTTCACACCGTCGCTCTTCGTCGTTCACATCTTCACGGCCTTCTGAGAACATTTTGCACCACCGATAAACGTTGCTTCGGTCCAAGGTAGCTTCTCCGTATGCCACAGTCAACATTCGGAATGCATCCGCGCACTTAATTTCGTTTTTCACACAAAATTTGATACAGGTTCTTTGATCCATTTTTTTGAATAGGTAAAAATCGAAGACGATCCAAAACACGTGCAAGCAAAGCAGCTGTCAACAATTAAATGAACATTCAAAATGGCCGAGCTTGTCGGCATAAGTGAGAGACATGAGTACCAACATAACGCCACAAAAAATTCCAAATTCGAATATACGTAACCCGCGAAAATTCAAAATTCGCGATACTTTTTGAACACACCTCGTATATCACTGTCAGATATTAACGAAAGTTCCGCCTCTTATCCTTTCCCTCATCGGTACCAAGGCCAGCAATAAAACAGTCGGAAAGAACAACAGACCATTTAACATTTCGTCTTCAATGAGATGACAAAGGCAGCCTAATATATTATTTCATGAATATAACACGAGCATGGAGGTAGACGTATTGAGGATCAACGTTCATTCGTAAATTCGGTTGGCGTGGGATTGCAGTAAATCATATCGCGCCGACAGACACACAATGACATGATCTCATTGACGACAGATGAGCCGATTGTCATGATAAGCAGGCATAAATTAAAAGATTTGCATTTTAAAATAAACGGCATTCGATTCCCGGTATGATGAATTTAGAAAATTGCATTACCATCACGCAAAATACCGTTTAGACCACACGAATGAAGTAAGACGTAACTCTCTCTTGCTATCTTTACTAACTTATATCTCCCTTTCAATTTCCCTTCGCCTCGCCCGATCACACTTTTCGTAACGCTCATTTACCAGTAAACTGCTCTGTTGATCTCTTTTACCTCTACCCCCACTCCGCAGCCGGTTGTAACGCAACATACGATAAATGAATGAAAGCATTTGAGGCAAATTTAATAAGCTTAGGAAATTGCATCCTCCCAGTAATCTAGCAGCCACTTGTTTATCGAAGTGTTTAAGCCTTAAACATGAGACGATAGTTAGCAATCTAGGGAACAAAATGGGGCATTCTCGCCTGCGAAGTTTTGGGAAAATCGCCGGTGAGGATGCTATTTTGCTGCTAAACAAGTGGCTGCTAGATTACCGAAAGGAAAACTGAGTGGAATTAAATTTAGTATTAAGTAAGATACAGAGACTTTGTCTGTTATTTTTAATACCGGTACAATCCGTTTATGCGTCCACAAGCACTTCGTCTTGAACACCGCAAAGCTTTTACTACGGTTTCTCACACGTTTCTGGTCCGTTTTATGCAATACTTATTCAATTGATTAGTAATTTGTTGAAATATCCCAGCTTCCTCTATCTGATGCTTTTGCATTATTTTAAATGTCATTACTTATAGAGGTTTAGGTACATATATACTAAAGTCTAAAAAAATCTCAAGTTACGTCCCCTTGCTTCCTGTTTCCAAAAGACCCTACAACTCAGTAGAACTTCCTTTTTATCATCGTCATTGCCTTAAGATTTCTATATAATTCATAATAGAGCAATGCTTTTATAACCTCGCATTTCCATCGTCTCGGTAATCTTTCAATTATCAATATCGTGGTTCTGGTGGGAGGCTTCGGGCCGTGGCTAGTCACCACCGTACCAGCATAGACGTACCCCCAAAACAAAGAGATTTGCGCTCCGGTACGATAATGAGCAGAAACCATTATTGGTATATCACCTCTTATCAGATTAGCGCGCCTCCATCTTAGACTATATCATCACTTACCAACAACCAAAACCGTCAACAATAAAAAAAATCATCGAATCTGTGTAGCATATGACAGGCGTTTTCTTTAAATGCCACCATATCAATATTTCTGGCCGCGTATTGTATCCTAATCGGAAACCACCTGTGTGCGAGCGAGATAGCACTGTTATCTGTCGCAATGGTGTGCTATTTGAGTATCTCCGATAGCTTTTTTAATGTAGGCTGATATATTGGATATTTGTGATTGCATCGGTATTCCGCTATTCTTCTGTTTGGCTTACATCTTTAGAGTGAAAGATTTTAGGTGGGATTCATTGTAAGTACGAGTTGAATGGATTGTGAAAGTAATATTACAAATAGGAAAATATATTTCTCATCCTGTCAGAATAAACGGGTTTAAATGGTGTATCGCCTTCATTATGAGTAATAGGTCCTTCATTGTTCCCTTCTGCATAACACGATCTCAATATGAAGACTAGCGCGAGGTAATGATGTGGTCACGGTGAAAATAAACTAAGACAATCTTCTTAAACTACCCATTGTTCCGTTCGTAAATGACACGAGTACAGTGTGCCCTTACACATAATACAAAATCCTCCGTCGCACCTGGGCATGTTTGTTCGAGAAAAACTCAAAATCTACTCAACAGATTTTCATACGGTTATCAGTAATAGATAGAGTGATTCATGAGAAAGATTTCAGTATATAATTTGTCATGGTTGTGTGCAAATTAGTTAAGATATCACGATAATGAAAAAGCTACCTGTGTGGGAGCTTTCATGGAAATCGCTGCCTAATGATAGATCTACCGGTTCAGAAATAAAAGATTGGGACGGCACTATCCTTTAGAAAGGGGTCACGTGAATTCAGTCAAGGTCGCAATAAATAACCTCGTGAGAAATCCGATTCATGTTGTGATCCTACGACAGACAAAACGTGTAGACATCATATGCTTTACGAATATTGCATTACACATTCGATGAGTCTGCGCTTAAAAAGGCATTCCTCGAAGCTTTATAGCAATACGTTACGAAAAGGAAATAGCAAGAGTGAAGGCAATACTTTTTGAGAGTTACTGCTGATAGAGTAACGGGACTATCGGGGACGACCTTTCTGCGCCTGTCATGTTTAGAGCCAGGGTGAATAGAGAAGCTTACAGGGAAGCCATGGTTTCCTTTTGCAAGGACGTGATGATACAGAAGGAGGTGGCGGAGCGTCTCAGTGAGACAGCCGAAGATGTTCCTGCCTTATTGTCATGGCGTATAGGGAGCAAACCTGTGGCGGACGCTAACCCCAGGGTAACGGGGTAACAGGTACGGAACTTGTTGGAGGGCATGTGGCATCCCACCTGAGTGGAGGAAGTGACGAGAGAAGCCCTGTGGGCCTATAGTTGATGGCAGTGTGAATGTATATCGATTCCGTGCTTCCGTCAATAGAGTTAGCGAGGAGTACCTTGAGGTTTTGGCTGATAAAAATCCGCCATAACACGCTGCTTACTACTTCTTAAAACATAAAAAATGTGTCCTCTCTTATGGCAATCGAATTTGTTTCCTCTCTGTGACGCAGACGCAGCAGCACGTGTCAGATGGTGTAAAACAAAATGAGCACTATGAGTGAGTGTTGATAATAAACGTCTACGCCGTGATCACGTATGGATTTACGCGAAACCGATGATGTGGTGTAATAGCTTGTATATTCGGCAGCCGGGCGCCGGTTCACCCACGACGCCTGGCGCCTAAACAACCGCCGCGCACACACGGGACGATAATTGGGACCGGCACGAACCTCTTCAGCACAAATAATGCCACTGACGACGCTTTACGTAGGCCTATACATAACAAATGAAAGCGTTATAATATGGTTTATTTATTTGATAAAGCTAAATTACTTAAAAACTATGTGGAAGTTGTAAGTTTCCCTAATTCGGAACTGTCATATTTACGAGCACACGCAACAGTAGAGAAGCTGCTTTTATCCGCCAGAGAGCATCAAAGCACTACAGTAATGCCTGCAGCCGCGATAGCGCTCTGAACGCATTGTTATATGTATTAGAGCCGCAGAGTATTGTAAGTATTTTGCGAGTACTGGAACCACAATCTTGAAGAATATTACGGTGCACAGTACGCTTGAAATAAAGTAATATTGATCGCGTCTGCACACCGGGGAAACCTGTGTGCCAGCATATTCGCTAGGGCTGACAATTCCCTGCGTTCACGTCCCAAATCATCAAAATCTCCTAAATCGTCGGGTATCAAATGCCCGAAATATTTAAAATTAGGCCATTTTGCACCCGTTGTGAAGACCATGAACTCTGACTTCTAACTGTAAAATCTAGTAGTCTGCATAAAATTAACAATTCGTTTATTATTACTTTTTCTTTTCTCAAAGTATACACGACAAACAAAATCAAGGTCTCTACTAGGCTCTTAAATATTTGCACCCAAAAAATACTTGACTACATTTCGAGTAAACAATGTTATAACCTCGAAAAGCTCGTAGTGGCTGGTAAAATGAATGGCAAAAGAGGTCGCCTAATGCGTTGGTCGGATCAGATCGGCACCACATTATAAACTTCCTCTTCAGTCACTCGTACATTAGAAATAATATGAAAAGTATATTAGAAAGCTTTGTAGAAATGTAATAAATAAAGAATTTTCGAAATTGCACTTTATTCTCTTTATAGGCGTTTTTGATTCAAATATATTCCCATATATTTTCATACATATATTATAAAACAATCGTTTCTATTATTACGTAAAACGTGGTTAAACTGTTTGCAGGCGACTTTATTAAACTAAGATGAATTCACAAAATATATACCTTTACTGCACTTTGGCATAAAAAATTACACTGGTTTAAAAACATAAATTTATCATCCTTTGTGGCGGCCTGTATTTTACAATCTATATAAAAAGAAATAAATAAACTTCTTACTTCTTCTCCCTCTACTTCTACTGCTTCTTATATTATTAGCCTCACTTTCTGACTGTACTCTCAGCTGATAGTAAGTGATGTTACAGTCTTAAATACAAGCAGTCTACCTTATCTTGTCGGAATGCACATCATTTGCTTGGTGGTGCGTCTTTATTGGTAGGATGGAAAGTCAAAATATCTTTATTCAAGTTGGCCTATTACAGCACTTATGAATCGTCAAGTAGCTTTTTTTATATAATATTTAAATGAACGATTGATGATAACATTAAAGAACGACTTACAATCTAAAGTTACGACGGTTCCTTCGCGCCCTGATCTGAGAAGAGCCCACAAAAAACTCAGTCGGGTGTACGTTAACGTTCAAACCATTAGACAATGTCATTTCCTGAATTTTGTGCACAGGAATTGCACCAAGAACTTCCACATTTGCGCCAGCGAGGTTAAATTATTCTTAACAGACAGATATATGCCAGTTCAGACTTTTGTAAACCCATAGAAAGTAAATGTAAAAGAAGAATATCCTCCTATAATACATTGTTTTGTTATATCTCTAAAATTAAAGGCATTAGGCTGTGTTTTCGATGAAAGCTCACTGGTTGCTTGTTTTACTCTGACACTTCCACAAAAGTTCGACAATTCAATACTTTCTTCAAGAGTCAATTATTAAAATTCTTTTAACAGTTTTTTTGCTAACAGACGGAAGCTATCGGGTTTAAACTTTTTCGGACTGATTTTGAACGAAAGCTTTCTAATGTGACTAGGAACCATTTCGCAGTGCAAAAGCTTTGTTTGTAGACGTGCAAACAATTATACGCGACGCAGACAGTAGAGATAAAACAATGAATTATCATAATATCTATGTACATAGACGATGTCGCAAATAACGCAGCGACAGTCTGTTGGCGCCGCTCGTAAAGCAATTTATTTATGAGTAGCCATTTAAACATATTACCACTATCCTCCATTGAGATACTAATGAGTGTCAGCAACCAGGAGACGGCTGAAGTATCTCTAATAAGGACCCAGCGCGTACTTGAGACTGAATTGCGACACATGTCCAGCGCTAGTGTTATATTCCACAGCTTGGAATTAGGTAACGAGCCAACTGGCATTTCAAATTTATGATGATTTTGTCAATTACTAAATTCTTATTCAAATCCTCCTGATAGACCAGACTCTACTTTTATACATATTGTTTTATTCAGATGTTCACTCGTTAATATAATGCTCTTTTGTTTATCCACTCCAGTTTATATACATTTTATTACACTCGTGACACTTGCTAACTCCATTAATGATCAATCTGTTAATTTAATTTATATCGCTAAAGTACAGTGCCATTTGTAGAAATCTGAGGTAAAAGGTTTAAAGAGATGGTGCTAGGTGGCCTAGGAAATTCATTTCAATTTATTACTCACTGTGACAGGTTTTCCTGATATTCCGAAGGAGTTTGGATTGGCTTGAAGTTTATCAAATTGAAAGCTTTCGCGACGTAGACTCTCATTAAAAAAGGGTTTCTGGAAAATCTCAAGGAATTAAGTAATAAGTTGATACGCCGCTGACCTGAACTAATATTTATATAAGCTCAATACTCACTGAATTATTAGGATTCTTCTAAAAAACGTACAATCGAATGATTAAAATTCTAGCAGCATGAACTCCTACGCGATTTACACTTATTAAGATCGGGTTTCCAATATTTCCACGTGTTCCTAAACTACATCAGTGATACCCTTGGGCACAAGTACTATATGTAGTCGATCGACATGCAATTTGGAGGATTTTCCTATATCTCCACAGTTTCAAGAACTACAAACGACACCGTTGGACACAACTAGTCCATATTAATACGACATCGCTATAAAGGCCATTTACTAAGCATTATGTCGCGACTGAATTCATTATAATAAAGAGCATTTCCAGTGTACGATCAATATAGCTTCAATATAACATTAAACCGTTATTGGTGTGGGTCATAAAATGTTAAAAACCATACGGGATATGGTTCAAAGTGGTTTTATAAATATCGAGAAACTGTTATACCCGAAATACGTCATGAATATAAGATTGATTCTCGGGTTAAACTACGAGATATGTGAATCAGAAATTGGGTTACATTTTGCTAAACTATATTGTTTAATCCGTTGCTTTTTGCTTGCGTCTGTTGTACTGTATTACCAGTTTAGAGACGATGTCTCTATGCCAGGTTCCGCCTTAGTTTTGGGCAACGTCTTCGAATATATGGCAAACGTACTAATTTCTTTTTGTATCAAAGGCACATCGGCTTTAAGATTCGGCTCTACCGTCAGTATAATTGATAAAATCATTAAAGTAAAGGCGCCGTTAAAATGCTCGAGTCTATCCGTATTGCATTTGGCGATTGTGATTAAAATATTTCACTCCATACACCTGCTTTGTACAGTGAATGCAATTAAGGCAGCCACTGTATTAACATGCATAAACTTAATAATGTTGTCAAATATCGTAAACCATGCCACGACAGTGATGCCGTACGATTTATTCTTCACAAGAATGAAATACATCAGGGAATCGCTCACTGCGAACTGTGCTGACAGTTCTTCAAATGGAGCTTTAATTAACATCATCAACAAGCACTTGTTCGCTTACAAACATTTACTAAATGGCATGTATGATAATTATATCGCAGTGAAATATGTGGTAAGTAAAAGAATTCAATGGGAACATAATATAGGTTAGGTTTTCAGTACCAGCTGTGATGGCTTAGAGATGGCCTAATGGCAGTCGTACTAGGCTAATGACCTACCACCAGATTAAACATCACAGATACCACCGTGATGGTGTAGTAGCAGCCCTGATAATCCAATGGCCTATAGGTGCCTAGAGATGGTAGCTTATTAGCAGGTACGACCTTCAAGTAGCAACCGTGATGACCTATAGGCAGTCGTGACGAAATCGTATTAGCTAAGATGATGAACTCACAGCAACTGTGGTGGCCTAGGGGCAACCATGATTGTATTGACGCTGTATAGATGATTGCTTGGTGTCAGCCATGGTGACTTAGTATCAGTCGTGATGTTATAGTATTTAGACTTAGCAAACTTAGATAATTTGATTTATAATAAATTAGATAAAGAAAATTATTTCACAGTTCTGGATATCGGAGTTTGTAAAGTCAATTCTGCTTTGAAACAATGTTTTGGATCGGAGCTGTAAGTCTTCTCTGCAACAAAAGGCGTTCTTCGCCTTTTCGCCTCGTTGCCTTTATTTTATATGAGCAAGACGTATGTACTTAAATCAGTATTGTTTTATTTCAGATATTTTGTGCAACCTTGTATCACTTTCTGGTGATCACTTACATCATCTACGAAGGATTGATGAGTCTTATAACCTTTGTATGTAATTTAGATAAATCTTTTACCATCACTTATATCGTCCTAGTGATCAGAGACGAAGACTTTTACCAAGAGAGGCGCATTATCGACCCCTGACCAGACACTCTTCTCTGCTTATAATACTCTTCTCTATTTAAAAACTTATTTGCCTTATTAAATGTAGTGAGTTAACCTGCATAACCTGGCAGTACACAATTATAAATATGTGTAGCATATCCGTTTGCATTTTAAGAACTATAACAAAATAAATTATAACTTTGGCTTTCAATTCTTTTATACTAATATTATACAAACGGAGATAGTTATGTCTTTTTTTATAGAAAAAATCCATTAAAAGAGTATATACTCCACATTTCCCATCGTGGAAACTGCATGCATGTGTAATGCAATAATGCATCCCGAGGGGGAGGGGGCGACCTCGCAATACCCACTCAAACCCAGCAGAACCCTCGTCATCCATTAGTGGAACATCAGAGGAGCGCCTTCCTCTCTTACGAGATGTAGTCAATGACTGACTACAACAAAGTGACACAATTGTTATGTATTTGCAGGGATTCGATTACCAACTCTTCACAGCATTTATTGACTGCTTGAATGGCTCTGCGTATATTTTTACATGCGCCATTTTAGCTGAACTAACAAAGGCTGAATTTGAGAAAATCAACAAGAGTTTAGCAACTCAATTAATTGTCTGCAAAGGTAAGCATGAAAATAATATTTATATATCGTTACTGTTTGTGCTGGAGCATCATAAAATCTATTAAACCAATGTGAAAGTTAAGTACTTTTCGCTAATCCATATTGTTTTATGCATTAGTAAAATTCACTTTGTATATTTATACTAAGCAATTACCATCTTCTATCAACGAAACTATTGTATTCCATTAAAATTCCACGCCCAGCAATTTGTTGGGTTTATAAGGATTATAAAATTGTGGTCAACTTTGGATAAACGTCGTCGTTATAGTGAACAATGGACGTTTGCTGCTGGATATAAGTCTAAGTTAATAACATCCAAGAGGCCCGAACTTGTGCCGCTTGTATTTAGTGACTGCTGCCGTGCAGCTTTATTGGTCTGCCCATCTAGTGAAAGGATTTACCTACACTGCACCCTCCTGTGCGGAGTTACCATTCCAGGATCTTCTAACCCCAGCATCCATTCAAATTTTTCCGTGTCTTACCCATTGCCAAATCAACTTCGCAATCGCCTTCCTTCCATGGATTTCCGTATTTCTGATACTGTAGAGAAATTTTGAGCATAGTCTTCTTTATTGACATTTTCATTCAGCAATAAATATATCATCGTCTCTAAAGACATAGCTCCTGAAGAAAAGCTATCAAAGGCTCCCCAGGAATTTCAGATATATCCACAATTGAATTGCTTCGTCTAAAATGCTGAGCTGAATTAGCTTGGACTAGCTTAATGTTAATGATCACTCTCATCCTGGTCCCGTGGTCAGCCTTGGCTTCGGGCTCCACAGTCGTGTAATGATATTACACTTCATACTAGAGTTCTATATGTACATTATTATTATCAATTAAGTTACATGTTTCTCCCAGTAATTGACATTTTAAATAAGAAGACATTTTACAGTCCAAGTAAATTATTTCAACCATCTTTTCTTTTCAGATGAGCAATTACGTAGTACACTTTACGATGCGTTGACCTATTTGGATTCCAGACCACCTAATACCTCAATTTTACGTATTCTGCCGATGGACGGTAGTTTAATAACAGGGTTTATGCACCTTTGCTGCACATATGTTATTGTACTCTTACAAACTGTGTTTGAACCGTTCTATAAAACTGTTTATAGAGCACCGGAGAAATCGTCGTCACTTAATTCTACTATTCCTAATCAATTATAACTTCCTTTCCAACTTTTATCTAAATGTTGATAAAACATTTTATTGTTTCGTAATTAAGCTAAAGTGTTTCACAAATAAATTATCAGATACTGCACTCAGAGAGTTAAATGGAGATGGTTTAAAAATTTTATACGAGGCGAGAGATAAAAACCAAATTGTTCCTTGAGATTGAAACCTAGGTTACGACGAAATAAATTATTTTAAGTAAGCATAACTTTTACCATTGATTACGATTACTATAGAGATTTTATTATCATAATAACAATTGTCACGTTTCAATGTTTATTGATAGCCTACCTACCATAATGGAGAAGCACCCAAAGAGGAAGGTGATATTAAAATTAATCTAGAAGATTGTATACTTAAAAGTGGTGACTCTAAACAGAACAATCAAGTTTTTATAAAAGCGAAGCAATCTATTATATTTTCTAATATCTTTTGTTGTGAATGTTAAAAACGATGTTTCATTATTTCTGATTAACACTTATATCGTCGGTTCTACTGATTTTACTTAATGTAAAATGCCTATTAGTTTTATACACATAGTCCATAATTTGAATCCAATACGTTGAAATACGAACACGGTAGTGATATTAGAAATTATTTACATTGTAAGCGACAAAGGTGGCAGTTATGTTGTGCACGGAAAGGATAATTTCATGTTATAATACACAATACTTTTGTATAAGCAATAAAATATTGAAATCTAAAAATATTTGTTTCAATAGTCAAATATAGTTGTTTTTTACATTATTTCTAATTTACAGCTAACGATCATGTAAATGAACAACGGATTTGTCGGGAAAAGATTACTAGACCTAAAACTTCCGTTTATAGTTTCGACAAAAATATTTACTGTCAGAGCTAAATATTAACATGTTGCAGCGAAACTATACCTTCTATAGTAATATGGATCATGATAACTCAAGAAGATTTAGATATCATAATTGTTATAATCTGGAGCAGCACGATCGATATATCTCTCAAACAGAAAAATTTAAAGAGATATTAACGTCCCATTTATTTGATAAAAAAAAGTGAAATGCCCTGTGGTACCACAAGACATTAAAAACAGCTATGTTCAAAAAGTTTAGAGGTGGTATGTGCATTCTTAAGAAGATACAGCAATCAGTTTTGAATTTGCTTCTACATTATTTCAAGTATTTTTAAGACAATGCTGTCTGCATTTGAAGACGAAGTATCAATCGATTTTGACGAGCGTATTGAGCCTACTTGAATAAAAAATTTTGATATGATATCCCGCCCAATTGCAAAAAAAGACCAATAGGTATTAAATATTTTAAAGATTTTGGACATCAATTTTGATCGCAAGTCTGTGGTAGGAAATTAATTCTATTGGGCCAAAACTGGACCTTGAGGAACACCAAATCATTGAGACGTTGTAATGAAACCAGCATTGCTTGTAATCAGTCAGTAACTTATTCGTTTACATAGTTATTTATGACGAACTCATTACTTAATGCCACTGATGTCGGCGTTGAATATTTAATATAACGAAACATATTTCCACGGTACGATCAATATTGGTTTCATATTTTTGACTTCATATTGTTTGTTAAGCCGTCAGTCTGGTGTGTCATAAAATGTTAAAGAGAATTCAAAGTGTTGTTTCAAATACTATCATCAAATCTAAGAATCTGTTACACCCGAAATATATTTTGAATTTTAGATTATTTCTCGGATTACACTACGATATATATGATTCAAAATATCCTTTATATTTTGCGAAAATCTACTGCTTCACTCGATGCTTGTTGCTAACATCCATTGCTGTTTATTATCAAATAAACGATCACGTCTCACAAATAGCATTTATATTAGTTTCCAGTAATATAATTGAGTATGTGGGAAACGTTATGCTTTCTTTATCTTACAAAAGAAAAGCCGTTTTAAATTATTGCTCAATTATTGTCACGATTGACAAGGTTGTGAAAATAAATAAACCATTGAAATGTTCTTCTATTGCTGTATTGTACTTTGCGATTGTGTGTAAAATATTTCACGCAATATACTTGATTCTAAACAGAGAAAATGATGTAACAATACCGATGATATGTATAAATACAATTATGATATCAAATATAATAAACCATGCAACAACAGTAATCCCATATGACTTGTTCTACACTCGATTGGGCTGCATCAGGGAGTCTTTGGCAATAAATTGTGCAAATTACCAGTCGTCAAATGAAAAACTCATTGCTGTTGTCAATAAGCATTTGTTTTTTTATAAACATTTGTTAAACAATATGCAACAGAGTTATACTTCGATTAGGTATATAGTAAGTATACAAGTAATTTTATCCGATTTTAGACTAAATACTATACATTTGAGTATGTATGTCTATTAGATCTGTAATTTACACTATGAAACTTTAGAGCCAGATGGATTACGTTTTACATTGGCAAAAGCTCATTAACTCAAACGTAACAAGTATTGAGATACTTGTACAAACATCAAACAAATTTTGCAAAATGTGGCGAAGCTGCCGCCTCTAGTGACTTCCGATTAGAATGCGGCGTTCGTCAAGGCGGACTTACTTCTCCGGACCTTCTCAACCTTTATGTGAATGATCTGATTGAGGAACTTAGAAGTACCAACGTAGGGTGTCATATTGGTACTATATGTGTAGATAATATCGGTTACGCTGAGGATGGTGCTCCTTAGTCCCTCGATAAAGGGCCGTAGGCATCTGCTCAGAATCTGATATCATTGCGCACGTGATCACAGTCTTAAATTTTTTTTTTTTAAACTAAATTCATGATAAGCAGAGCGAGTAAGGTTTCAGAGAGGGTATTGTATTTTTTTTTAATTCAGTGTCTATAGACGATAATTTTAAACGAGAAAGGAAATCAACATTCTCGGACGTCAATTAGCCCGTTGCAGTGATGAAGCAATCTTAACAGTTTAGGGCATACTTGCTTCTACGTATTATGAATTTAATACAATATATGCTAAAGAAGTAACATAAAAAAACTGTGTGGTTTTGTGAAGCTATGTGGCCTCCAACTATCGCATGTCGCATTACAGCAGGCCGCGGGCTTTGGGTAAAGTCGGCAAATCAGCTAAGGCTAATATGGCCGCGCCCATAAGTCGCATTATCTGAACGTGTAGCGTTTATATTATTTATTAGGGGAAATTTGTAAAAGGTTTAATTTGGGTCGCGACTTTATGAAATTACACAATGTTTCCTTTTTTGAAGATGATACATTGTCACCATTGTTTTCAACGAATAGCAATATATTTAATTTCAATCAGTTCATTTTTATTGCAGGTGTTCTGCTCCACCTTCTATCACTTCGTGCTAATAACGTATATAATCTACGAAGGTCTAATGAATTGCATAACTTTTGTTAGTTCATTTTGATTTTTAGAAGTGTTAATATTTTTTCGTTATTAACCTTTTTTATTTGCAAATTTACTGATGTTACAATGATTGCTAAAGTAATTGTATCAACTGTTAAATTGATTTAACTTAACTGAACTATTCAATAATGTTGCTATACAATTGAATAATTGTCATGTTTCTCCGGTTGAATTGTATCTAAACATACATTTTTTAGGGATTCGACTTCAACCTTTTCGCTGGGGTCATGGACTGTGTCAATGGATGTTTATATGTGTTTATATGCGCCATTTTGACTGAGTTGGCAAAAGATGAATTTGAAAACATCAACAAGTGTCTCGCTGGTCAATTAGTGCATTGCAAGGGTCAGTATGAACATATTAGCAAAATAACAATCTTTCATTTATTAAGGAATATTAGTAGTTTTTGAAAACTGTGTTCATGGAATTTGACTAGATTATATAAATAAGCATCTTCAGGTATTTTTTTCTAGAATTTTCCAATAAACGACATTGTCGATAACATTTTAAGATAATAATTCATTAAATCCTTCAATGAGATCCTAATTGTCTATTGAAATTTGAAAAAGGCTATTGAAGAGTTCGTCGTTCAACTAGTTCAAGTGTTTCCTCTTACTTCTAGTTGAGAAGCAATTTATCCTACTTAACTTCAACTACGTACATAAAAAAGCTTTAATAATACTTTTTGAGCTAGTTAATGAACCACTAAGAAACCCTGCATCTAACTCTCGAGAAATTTAGACACATATGCCATTTAGTGCAGAAATTGCCTTTCGAATATCTATGCTATTTCGTTTGTTAACCTGTAATTCGTTTTATTATAGTTTTATTTCATTTCAGACGAGCAATTACGTAGTACACTTTACGATGCATTGACCTACTTGGAGTCCAGACCACCGAATGCTTCAATTTTACGTATTTTGCCGATGGACGGTAGTTTTATCACGGGGTTTATGCATCTGTGCTGCACATATGTTATAGTGCTTTTGCAAGTTGTCTTTGAACCATTTTACAAAAATGTATTTGCAGCTCCTTGAACTCATTATTAGTCCACACTGAATAAATAGTAGTTTCTTTAGCCCGTTTTGGAAATTCTTAGAATGTGATTAATTCGTTGTTTTATTTGTAGTGTACCTTCACCCAGCATGTGCATACAGTTTTTTGTATTCATATTAGCTTAGCTGATGAGTTAAAATGCGCTGATCTCAGCAGCTACTGGCTCGAAGTGAAATATTCCTCTAATATTGGGTAGCCCGTTTAACAACAAGGCTATATAACATCGAGGTACGGCCAATAGGAGCGAAGCATCAATGAAAAATTTTGCATGAATTTGGATTATTTATTCTTTTTGAAAGTTCACGTTGCGTATGCTGCTGAAATAGTTACAGTTAAACAGAAATCATGGTTTTCGAAAAAGTAAATTTTGTTTTTATAAAAGTATATTGAATTATCAAAGCATGCACCGTTGTTATCTACTCGTATATACTTTTGCCATCTCTTAGGTAGTTAATTGATCCTTTACCATAAAAAGCATGGCGAGAATCAATAAACTCTTTGAAAGCGGTTTGGACTGCCGCATCGGAGTTGAATTTTTTCCTTGTAACAAGTTGCCTGAATACCGAAAAAAATGGTAATCTGTCGTAGACATTCCAATTGTAGCTCATCTAACCCAGTGGTTGCTTGATGTGCAGTGTGTGATCTTGCGTTGTCGTGAAGCAGCAATGGTGTAGACCGAAGGACCAATGTCGGTTGTTTAGCACCTAGTTCTTCCTTCATGGTTTGCAGTTGCTGACAATAGATATCTGCAGTAAACGTTTGGCCAGATTTTAGAAAGCTGTAGTGAACGACATCGGCGCTAGTCCACAAACACTCACACATAACTTTTACACAGGATTTAGCTGGGTCTCCAGGGTTCAGCCATTGCGACGAGCGCTTCCAATTATTGCACAGTATCCAACGTTCATCACAAGAGATTTAAAATCTCTTTATTGTTTTCTCTGTTTAGCAAAGTAACACAGCAGTCGACTCGTATTTGCAAGTTCGATTCAGTCAATTAATAAGGTATTTTTTGTTTATCTTCCCAATTTGCTTCAAGTGGATTAATACAGTTTTGCACTTACCCCGAAGCCTGCAACTATCTCTGAAGTGCTTTGTGACGGATCTGCTTCCACAATAGCCTAAGTCTTCATTCTCGACGGGGTTGGTTCTGAACGTAGAAATCTTCAGAACATACATTAATCATTCGAGCTGTCTCTGCAGTACTGGTGCCTCGGTGGATTTCGTTTGTTTCATGTTTTTCATTGTGCGGTAAGCGACGCTGTTCATAAGCGACGCGAAAAAAAAATAATGAGGAAAAAACAAACGTATGACTGTTTTCAAAACTCAAATGTACCAGCGAAATGAATTTAAAAAATGTCAGTATTTCAGATCGAAGTGGTCAGTACGACGACACGCTAATTTTTTAAGTAAGACTCTCATATTTATCTGTATACTCAGGGATTCGTAATGTTTTCTTTTTATGGTTCTATTCCTGTAAGTGTAATTTTACTGCAAGTGCATTCGCGTTACTTTACTTTTAAAGCTCTCTTAAGAGAATCGTTTCGGTAAGAGGAATATAAGAGGTTTGATAAGATATCGGGAACGAATGCGCTCATATTAACTTTAAAAAGGCATTGGTTTTGAAGAAGTGATAATCAATTCAAGAAGAAGTTTACAAATCTCATAGTAAAGTTCAAAGGTTTATTACTTTTTAGTGCCACAGGATATACTTTAAGCGCGCAAACCAGTGGAAGCGTATCTTTTAATTAGTCGTATGTAGAAACAAAGCAGAATTTTGGACGACACTCGTAGTTGATAAAAAAAAGCCACGGTTGAGGTTTTTCTCCAGTCCAAACTGAGAAAAGATAGAAAATACAATATTAATACGGAATATCCAAGAGGAACTGCTGGAATCTAAGAAATAATTAAAATATTATTATTTCGTCCGAAAACACATTTTTTTTGGTATTTTTTTCAAATACTATGTCCCAAAAAAGTAAATAAATAATGAATAATCTATCCGACGTCAACCGAGTTAATTTCAGTCGCTTGCCCCGCCTAGCACGGACGTCTTTTACGGCGATTGTCCTACGGGTCGAATGACGCTAAAGTGGCTCTTGGGACTTAAATGTTCACTAAAGACTATTAATAGTTAAACTATACAATCTTATCTTTTGTTTATTTAATTAAAACTGGTGCAGCGTCATCTTAGAAATTATACCTGAAGAGTTTTCATTGTTATTCACATCACTTATACAATGAAAAATACAATTAATCACTAATAAAACACTCACAGTTTGTAAAATATCAGCAAAAAACTTGACGACCTTCGACGCGAGACATACCGTTAGGAACGGTCACTTTGTAACTGATTTATTTTTTGTATTTTCTATTGGCTGGTGTCATGTCTACGCATATTTTGGTACGAGTTATGACTTAAACAGAAAGAGATGCCTATATTTATGATTGCCCGAGTTGGGACAGACCTAAAGGTCGGATACCATGTCAACCGATAGTCGACACGGACAATCTAAGGGATCTGTTTCGACACTAACAGCCTTTTAGTCCCAAAGATTGTCTGCAAGAAGTCTTTATTCAGCGAGAAGACCGCCTTTTGTACATATGTTTATCAGTAAGTTTTATGTGTTAATACAATTTGCAAGTTTGCCTTCGCGGGAATTGAACTCAGGATCTTTTAAATATTTTTTTAAATTATTATATTGCTATTGGTCCTTAACATATATGCAACAATTCAATTTAATCCGAAGTTTAGAAATGCTCTAAAATAGAGTTGAAAGATATCGTTAGGCACATACATTTAAAGCTAATATTAACGTATTAAGAATGTTACAACACGTCATCGGGGAAACAAAAGTTATATAAAATTACATCGTCAGATCTATTAATAACATTAAATATTATGAATTATTTCATGCTACGTGTTTCACGCAAGTCATTGCCGAGTGATTAATCCGGGAAAAGCTTAAGGAAACCGTTAAATTACATGTTATTATTTTACCCAATTGTTGAGCGTTTCCGGAATGAAATAAACTAATTGTAATTATCAGGGAAAACGCCTCATTGCTTCTAACAGACTATACATTCAAAGTTCCACTGGTTATATGCAATTATGATTGTTATTTAAGTTTCATGATTAACACTTGCTGATCTACACCTCTGTCTTGGATTTGATTCCCGGAAGTCTCTTTTGCTAATGTGTCCTGTCGAAGTTATTCCTGATTGACTAGAAACTTAGCAAAGTGGCTTCTTTCCCAATTAGATATTCGCGAAGTACGTATATTTCCATGTACCTACGGTATGTGGAACTACGAGTGCGATATTACATCTAACACGTAATGTTAGTTATAAAAATTAAATTTCCATCCACATTGCGAAAGAAGTCAAGTTGATATCGATTAATATTAACTATTAGTTGCCATTACTATGACGTTGTTTGAAAGATTTCAAAGTCATATAAAAGCCACATTATTAGGGACCCAATTCGAAAACTACTGGTCCTAGGGAAAATTTGATAAGAAGCAAAATTGTAGAAAATTTAACTATGAATAACTTTGATTATAACTATTTTTCGCGTTAAAATGAGATTAAGCTAGTTATTCAATAAACAAAATAACCCCCTTGAAATAAAGATGGCGGATGACGCCACAATTCCGAAATACGTAAGTTAAGTTGTCGGTGACCCCTCCCGACGATTACCAAGATGAAAAAATTGCAACGAATAATTAATACAATGTGTCATATACGTGTCGTAACCTTTTTATTGTTTGTTTACATATGTCTCACGGTAAATTAACAGGACTAAAACGAAACTGAAGATGACGTAATGAGTAAGACGTCGGTATCTTCAAAGGCTGCCGCGTGACGTCACTGTTGGTCTGACTAACTTGTAGTACAAACATCGACTATACAGGGTGACTTTATTAAGAACAAAACTTTTTTATTTTTGACTAGGATGGCAGTGGGTTGGTAAAAGTTTAATAGTTTCCAAACAGCACGCGGTAGCTGTTAGGGTGATAAATAGCAATAGCCTCCATTCCAGAGTACACGAACTTCTTAGATAAGTTAAACTAAATCGAAATTGCGACTTCAAAGTATCTCGATAGATCGATAGATTTAAAAGAAATCGTGTCCGAGTTAAGAACGAATGAATTACTTATCAAATGTTTANCTTTTTGAACGAGATGAATCTGGATGAATGGCAATATTTTGATTAATGGGGAACAAGTGGAAGAGGTGAAAGAATTTGTATACTTGGGATCTTAATTTACAAAAGATGGAACATGTGAAAGTGATATTAAAGGTGGATGGTGTCCTGCGCGCGTTTATGAATAGCCAGAGAGTGTCTCAAAGGGTCAGACTGGCTGTGCATGCACTTATGTATTGTGGTAAAAGTTGGGTATGGCAGAAGAAGCATTAAAGTAAGATAAAGGCGGTAGAGATGAGAGCGTTGAGAAGCATGAGTGGATTGAAACTGAGTGACAGAATATCAAATAGTGTGATAAGAAAACGTTGTGGTTTAAAAGAAGGTGTAGTGACAAAAATTGAGAACGGTATCCGCGGATGTTTTGGGCACGTAGAGAGTATGAATGAAAGGAGACTGACGAAAAGGATTTATGAGCCAAGAGTGAATGCAAAAGTTGGAAGGGGAAGACCAAGGCGAACGTTCCTGGACATTTTAAATAAGAGCCAGGTCAAGATTACTCTAAACCAAGAAACTTGTATGAAAGGTTTAATGAGAAAAAAGAAGCAAAGGATATATGCAAGGAATGTGGCGAGTGGAAGGACGCGGTCTCTGTCTACCCCGAAGACGTGATGCTATGTATGTATATCTCAATATGTAAATCTCAATTGTTTTCATTTATAAAAACCCATAAACACTAGTCAAAAAACCATATGATTTCCATATTACTTCGAGATTCTACTTTGCATTAATATTTACTACAGATTATTTTAAAAACACCACCGTTTTACTAGGTCTCCAATGATGGGAACTTATTTCAAAGAAACTAAAAAATATATTACAAAGGAAGCGTCATTTAAATAATTCCATAAAATTACTAAAAAGTAATATCCAATGTAAACAATACAAATCTAAAATATAATTTAGAATCAGCAGCAGTTCAGTAGTGATGCCAACTAAGATATAACTCTGTATATATTATACATATAAATATAGTTTATTATGATTTATTCTGCAATTGTGTGTGACGTGACCTCATGATAAAAACCATCATGACTCTTGTACGATTTAATTGCTATTTATTTACCGTTTTAATTAATATAGGTTACAGCGTGATTTATATTCAGCGTTACAATTACAGCGTTTCAGGACAGGCGACAGTACTAATTACACCTTTAATGATTATGCTTTCAAAACGTTTCATTAGCATTATTTACGCTCCATCATGTCAGTACAGCTAAATGAAAAATCAACTATGGCACACAATCAGTTGACGCTCGGGTGAACGAACGCGAAAACAAAGTGTAAAAAGAACTAATAACCCCAAAAACACGCAGGATATGTTAAAACAACTTTTAGTAGAAAAACAGCAAACTATTAAACTAAGAACATCATTCACGTCAATAATAGTTTAATCCATTATAGTAAAAAGATAGACGCCTTGGGCAAATATTTCACCAAAAAATCTTACGGTGAAGGAAATACAAAACTGGATAGATGTAACATGAAGAAAATACGGGTCATTAAAAGATATAATGAAAAACTCGCAAACAGTGCAGTATGGAAAAAGACTACCTTCAACTCCTGGATGACCTGTGGTTACCTAATAATATGGAAAGAAGCATGCTGAAAATATAGAAACCAAATGACACTAATACATTAGGAAAAACAAAACCAGAGATGTCTCTTATTCTATCAAGAACACAAATGGATAACATATAAACGGGAACTAACGATAGGAAACTTATTAATTTTAACCAAAAATGAAGCCTTAACACATTGGATTTAGGTGCATTTTAAAATAACAAAAAATCAAAAAAGCAATAATAATAATTGATATTATTTAACAGTAACAACTATCTTTGTTATTTTAGAAAAGTACTTTATATCAATGCATGAAGGTCCAATTTTCTTTACAATAAATTGTATCAAATTATTAACTTTCCCTTCTTTAGAGGGAACACGACATAAGGGTTGCAGCCATATACATACATAGCGTCATTGGTCTAGTGGTTAGCATGTTCGACTACAGACATGAGGTCCTGGGTTCGAGTCCCAGGTCGGGCCAATTCAAAAATCCATATAGAGTTTTCTATTAAGATTTTCTCAATATTTGCCCGAAGTTAGGAAGTTGGCGGTGTGATCCACCCCCGTGCCTCGGAGAGCACGTTAAGCCGTCGGTCCTGCGCCTGATCTCTCTCCGGTCGTGTCGGATTCCCGTCACATCGGACTATGAGAGTGAAGGAATAGAGAGTACACTTGTTGTGTATTATGCCTGCCAATCCGCAGTGGAGCAGCGTGGTGGGTCTATGCTCTAAAAACCCTCGCTCCTTGGAGTGAGGAGGCCTGTGCCCAGCAGTGGGACGTTAAAGGGCTGCTACTTACTTACATACATAGCATCACGCTTCATTTCCATAGGGGTAGGCAGAGACCACGTCCTTCCACTTGCCACGATCCTCGCATATCTCCTTCGCTTCTTTCATTCTCATTAAACCTTTCATAGAAGTTCGTCGGTTTAGAGTACTCTTGACCTGGCCGTTATTTATAATGTCCTGGATTTGGTCCAGGAACGTTCACCTTGGTCTTCCCCGTCCAACTTTCGCATTCACTCTTGACTCTTTAATCCTTTTTGTCAGTCTCCTTTCACTCATTCTCTCATGCCGAAACTATCTGAGCATACCTTTCTCAATTTTAGTCACTACGTCTTCTTTTATACCACAACGTTCTCTTATCACATCATTTCTTACTCTGTCACTCAGTTTTAATCCACTCATACTTCTCAACGCTCTCATCTCTACCGCATTAATTTTGCTTTTGTGATGGAGAAGTGAAATCGGTGACCGCAAAATCCGATCTATTCCTAGGCAATTTAGAAAGGACGATTTCCTAAATTTGTCCTCTTGAGAATGAAATCCAGGTCTTCTGAACGCGAAGTCTGCTTGCTATTGAACTGATCTTGAAACTATCTGAGTCATTGAATAGTTTGTAAGTTAGTCAGGAGCGTGTTAATTCTTATGTGGGACTTTGAAACCATTACAATTATTGTACTCTTGACTCCATGTTAAATGTTTTAATTGATACATATTATTAAACAAAGTCATCATCCGCGTCTGTGATTGTCTGTTCTGATAAACTCAAAAAATACCGATTCGAAAATTCCAAAACGTAATGTAATAAATTATTGAAGTTTTGTGTAAATCGGTGGAACTTTGAGCGAAGACGCTGCCAAATCCTTTATAGATAAAACAATTTATATTTGAATTATTCCTCTTTTATAAATCTACAAAAAAGTCTATGATGGCAAGTATCTACCTCTTAAGGATAACTCAATATATCCTTTTCGTTTACAAAAAAATGGTCACGTACAATGCAGTTATTGATAACTTATATAGACGTCTACAGTATTAGTCTTTAACAACGTTAGTAACCTAAGAATATCATGAGTATTTTAATACACTGTATATTTTAAATTGGCATCTTTGGAGATATTGGAAAAATATATCGCGCGTGTCAAAAATAACAGGATAAAGAGTACTAATAATCATTAATTTTAACTATTTTTGAAGATTATTAAAAAATAAATAAATAGGAAGAAATAAAAGTTCGATATCCAAACTAAAATATTCTTTACATCCAGTAAACTTTTTTTTATTCAACGACTACCACCGGTTCACAACCTACAAACTAGATGGAGAAGAATCCGGCAAGAAACTCCATACTCTTTTGTTTTTATCCATGTCATATTTAATGTAAATTACAGTAAAATACATCATCAATATCCATTATCATTAAATACAAAAACAAATATCACACAATCATCATTATTACATATTAAACAGACATCAGTTTTAATTTAAAGAAATACACTTAGCTTTGTATCGCAGAGCAGCCCTTTTTATGACACCACTAACTTAAAATACAATAATTCGTAGCTAACGTTGATTAAAAACTGAACTCTCTTCTAACTTTTAGGACTATTTATACATTTGTCGTTAATGATGCCATTAGCATAAACCACCAATGGCAGCGTTTGGTGGCAAATATATTTCTTAATTATCTTATTTATTATTAAACTACCATTCCCCGTCAGTATTTAATAGTTACAATTAATATAATTTAAGTAATTTCAATCGTTTATGAAATATTATATCGCAAATTGGCATCATTTACAATGTTCACAAATTCGCCAATCGGAATCAACATTTGTGATGTTTCAAGGTCATCGTTTTCTAAGAATACGATTTAGTCAAATGACGAACCGTACCCTTTATTTAAAATATTATTTTAATTTAATTATTTTATATATACTAACACGCGCGAAATAATTAAACTCGTCCCAATATATGTACGCATAATACGCTGTGATACTCGTGCGAACCCGGGAGAGATCCCTAGTATACATGTATAATGTATTCAGTGCTTAATTATTTCAATCTCAATTGGTATTACGTCAGCTTTCAATATTACTCTTGATTGAGTTTCAAATGATCTATTGTAGTGGGATTTAAAAGGGCCGTATTATATGCACCGCCCAGTTCAGCGCAGACTGTCGACCGAATTACAACACACTTACAACTTCAATTGTTGAATTAATATTTCATTATCATCTATTTGGTCAACGCTGCCAGGTAGTGTGGTCATAAAAATCATAAAATATCCATGTGACAATTTGTACATCAACATAATTTTGTCATCCCTCAACCTTATTCACTAAAAAATCTTATTGTACAGTCAAAAATACTTATATAGTAATTCTTATAAAATATAAAACCACCTATATTATATATGTATTGCACGCAGAAAAACAGATAGTTCTAAAAGAAGTTAATTTACATTGGTTTTAAGTCCTAAATGATATAATTTGATCTGTAATCATTGAAAATTTTAATTCAACTATAATATTTATAGATTCTTCTTATGGCACTATAATGGTCTTTTGACGTTTGTAATTTTATTCAGTTACACTTAGAAAAATGACACAAACAAAATACTTATTAAGATACTTACAAAAATTAAGACACTTTAGTCTCACGTCTGAGTTGTTAATTAGGTTGTATCTAGATATTGTCGTGAAGAGATTAAGCGATAAATCACTATGAGATCATATACTAATTTATCCCCAGATATCCCTTGGTTGTTTAACATTCGCCAACCAGTTTGAGAAAAAAAATGTTTATGTTAAACTTCCGTATAATGACTTATTATAGAACTGATCTAATAAAATGTATCAATTAAAGATCGAGGATAAAAATTATATCAAATTTAAAAGCAGTTGATATAGAAGCACAACTTGTCTACATCTAAAACGTTAAAAAAACAAGTGTGCTTTAAACCACACGACTGCAGTGAAACATATATTTGTATATGTATTAATTTCCTACATATATTTCAATTCAGTGTTCGCCGTCCGTTCGTCTCATACTTTTCGTGACGCTCTTGCGTTCTCCAGCTTACTTCCCAAGTCTAGCTTGCGTAAAGAAATATAACTAAATAAAACTTATCCCTTTTCAAAGTCGAGTAACATTTGCTCGTTATTTTTAATTGCTAACGTTATAGTTGGTTAGTTTTTTAAATTCAGAATATAGTATTATTCTATTGTACTTGTAAGTCAACTGAGTTGTAATTCGAGCTGAGTGGCGAACCCTATTTGTTTCATAGGCATATATTACATTTTCTTTTGTCAAAAAAAAAAAATTAAAGACAAATAAAATTATTATCTATCTTAATATAACTAACTTCAGTATTTTAAATATGGCGCAAAGTATGCGTAAAATAAAACCCACGGTCAAATCTGATTGGTTGAGAGGCGACGCCATCTTGCTCCCGCGCGCCATACTTGTCAATGTAATTCCGTCGAAAATACGAAGCGCGAGTGTCACAATACAGTGAAAATATTATCGAAATTAATGTGGTGGCTTAAGTGTAATGTGGTGGTTTAAGTGTGATGTTGTGGTGGACAAGTGTGCAATAACAGAACCTGATAATCCTGTCTTCACTGCCCTGCTTCTATCAGGTCAGTGATATTTCATATTCAGATTTCACTTTATCGTAGTCGCATTTTCAAACTTCGAATTTTGTTTCATATTCTTCAGATAAATTGAAATAATCTATCGATACGAAATAAATTGCATTAAAAACCACATTGAAGACCTTAGCTCGTTAAACTGATGAACGTTTTTGTATATGTTCCAATTCGAAGAACAATTACTCGAAATAAAAGTAATTTAACCGGCATTTGTGCCGACCTAAGCGGATTATCTAAAGTTAAGTTTTCAATAGTATTACAATAATTCTGATGCGTTAATTTACCCTAAATTAAGCGGTGGGTTATCTTGATTTTCAAAATTTTGTAAATTTATTTGATACATAACGCCTCGGAACAAAAAGCGCAATATTTCATTAACTGTTTAATGAATGAGTCTAAAATTAGTTATTTAATTTTCAAGGGACACGTTCTTTAATAATAGATAGGCATGACGACTAAATAATGATAGCCGGTGAATATCTGAGTACAATGCAAGCTGGAGAAAACAAATTCGACGGTAACTTGTAAATAATCTTCATTTGAACTTTGAAGTAACTCCTTAAAACGAAGTTTACATTAGTTTCCACCAAACGAAAAAAACATGTCGAAACTTGTCGTGACTGAGTCACATACTATGCTATTAAGGGTCATATCGATGGGAACGATATATAGACGTTTTAAATTGACAAAATTCCTTTATTAGTGGTATTTACACTTTTTTGATAAATGAAAATTCGTTACATTAATATTGCACTGTATTTGCAAAGAACAGTAATTAAATAAATTTATTCCAGCTAACAGGCATTTACATAAAACTTCTTAAGCAATATTCATACTGGAAATGGAATATTTGTAAACAATTTCGACTAGATTATATTATAACCAACCGACTTTGTTTTAGTAGTTTCCGTCTTAATCGAATAGACGATTGTTTTTCTAAATCTCTGTTTCGAATCGTATAATATTTTGTTGCATACGAAGGAACGAAGCGCTACTTCGGTTCAGTCGGTCGTCACTCGTTACAGCCATTATAAATGGCTCCGTTTCACTAAACGTAGTGTTAGGTGGGACTCTATTTTAAAATGAATTTGTAAGAGTGCAAGGTCACCGGTTCGTTGGTTTCACAATATGGGTCCAAGAGAGTCGCTGAGAACCAAATTCAGAGCAATTAACATAACGACATCTCAATGCGTTTATATATTGGAAAACTTATCCTACGTACATAAAAATATTGACATTCGTTTATTGAATAATCATAATGGTAAAAAAACCATACAAAACACCCGACTGACATTTTAGTGGGCTCTTCTCAGAAAAAATATATTTGACGATTCAAAAGGGCTGCAATAAGCCTACTTGAGTAAAGATATTTTGAGTATGAGTTTTAGAGTTTAAATGAGACGGTCGCGACTTAATTTAGTTTAAATTTTAGCCATTTTTATCAAATAATTATAGATAATAAGAAACTTACGTTACTTGATTTAAGGTACATTTTTAAATTCTTTATAATTTTGAATTGGTCTTTTAATTTAAACTAATAACATCAGTTACATACAAGAATATAAAAAAATAACAAATAAAATGAATTAAATCAAATAATAAGCCGCATCCAAATTGCTGTCCATAGGGTGTGTTCCTAAAATACTGGCAACATTACCTCTTTGGATAGCTAAGCTGATCCTTTGCCCAAGGTAAGCGCCAGCTTTGAGGTCACTTGTGGAATCCAGTAACCGCTTAGAAAGATGTTTAAAAAATATTTTGGCTTCAGAGCCCCACGGTCCCATAGTTTCCACGCCAAATGGCAGAAATATGTGATCTTGTGTAATAGATCCATATTTCTGCAATTTTTTAATTTCGGCGTCAGTCGCCACAATACCAGGCAACGATGAAGATAATTTTAAATGTGAAGGCGCCATGGTATCAACACAAGTCGCATCCCATACCAGGCACCTTCCATTCTTCCATGGAAATAAAGTAATTCCGTCAGGTCTCTTGCCATCGCTACGTACAGCACCGTTCGGCTCTAATTGAGCCGGTACGTTAGCAGTGGCAAGAGCTCTACGAATAATATCATTTTTAAATAACATTATTATTTTAAAATGTAATTCTGATGCGCTTAAGAGTTTTCATGTAATTTACATATATTTGTATGAGGTTTGAATCTTGCTATCTCAAAATATAAAAGTGCCTCATTGGTCTACTGGTCAACATGTTCGAATATGGACATGAGGTCCTGGGTTCGAGTCAGAGTCTGGCCAATTCAAAAATCGATATTGACTTTTCTATTAAGGTTTTTCTCAATATTTGCCTTGTGTTGCGTTAGTAGCGGAGCAGCGTGTTGGGTATATGCTCCAAAACCCTCTCTCCTATGAGTGAGGAGGCCTGTTCACGTGGAACGTTAAAGGGCTGCTGTTTACCTTACTCGCAAAATATAATCGCGTCCTGTTGTATTTCGGAGTTGTGTTCAACGATTGAATGCGGAGTATAATAAAGTTCATTCATAACTATAACGGGTATAGACAGATCGAATAGCTTTAGTGCAAAGGGCAATTGTAGCTTTCCTTAAATTTAAACGATAATGATAAGGCGCAATTGTGTATCGACATGTCATCATCACATCACATCTTCTTACACAATTCCTAGTAGTACAAATCTGACGAAGTCCTTTTGTGGATCTATTATATTTTGATATTCGAAAGCCCATAGTGACGCTGACGGTTAACAGAAGCGATCTCCCTATCCCATGGGAATATGGCGAAATTCGTTGTTAGTGGGCGTCTACGTTGCGACAGAAGTAACTGTACCATCGAATCTACAGTCTTGTATTTTGGTATTTTTCTTACACACGTATAGATTATTATGTCATCGTGTAAAATATGAGTATTGTAAAAAACGTGAAATAGTAATTAATTCTGATCGCATTTAATTAATATGATATTTTTCACAAGGATCGCTGCCAAAACATAATGTGGATTTGTCACTGTGGAGAATGGGACGGTAGGGTTGTCGCGCTTAGAAAACGCATAAATGGCAGCCTATTAATATCCCACTACTGGGCGCAGGCCTCCTCACTCAAATTAAAAGCGTGGGAATGAATGCTTTGTTCAAATGTGATTTCTTTTCGCTATCAACATTAAAGTTTAAGTCGTTCTCTAATATCGTCAATTTTCCATTGCGGGTAGGCAGGCTACAGATACTCCAAAAGTACTGCCAGGATATAGCCAGTTACCTGATGAGGTCTTCTTTCACCAGAAAGCATAGTGATTTTATTAGGAACTTTTGCCTAGAAGACATGTCAGCCCCATCGTAATTTCGCTTCAATATAAACCACTGATAATCCGCTGTCATATTATAGAATTCTACAGCCATTTCTGACGTTGGACTACTCAGAATGGTCTGCAGTAGACCACGATCAAAATAATTTAGGCCATAGCGGTTTATCAGTGATTGTCTTTCGTTCGTATTTCTGATGCACTCCAGAAGATGTTGTACGTCTTCTAATTGACCGTATAGAGTGCAGTTCCTTGAAAACTACGTTAGTACGGTTTCTACCTAAGGTGGCATGTCCAAACCAGGGTACTCGCGGAGGTCTACTCGCTCTGCATAGTCTTAGACCAGATCCCTTTTGTTTTCGATCTTTTATCAAAATACGATTTCCATATACTGCGAGTCAAATATTTAATTTTGGGTAGAATCTCTGAATAAGAGGCTGATAGCTTAAATAAATAAATAAAAAAAAATGTGCTGGAATCCATTGCAGCCCCAACAGTCTGCCATTCCGGCAGAAATCCTGAATCTGCTGCAGAATGTCATAAGCTATCGGTAGCCCTGTGTAAACAGAAGTGCATCGAGTCAGATATTGAAGAGCACAAGAAAAAACAATCGAGTACGTAAATTTCTTAAACAGATACTTAATTGTGAATTTTTATGTCGCTGGGAGATGTTTTTATGCACGCTGGATAGAGTGAGTGGATCCAACACCCCTGGAAGGACCTCCTTTCAGGAGTGGGACTTACTGTTCACACGAATACCTACTAAAACCCAACGGGACCCACTTCATGCGAGTGGAGGACGTCTAATGTTCCCTGATGAATTCAGCTCTGACGCTCCGGATGAATCCAACTCAAAGGTTCAAGAAATGGGAAGCAGGCAGGCAAATTGTATCGTGTGACACTTCCCCTCGTCCGGCGGGAGGGAGGAGCATCAACCACTCTTTCCCTTTGCCTCTGTAATGAAACGGAGTTGTTGATCTATGAGTTTATTAAATACTCTGTTGATATGATGATCAGGAGCATCACTATGTGGGTTAGAAGAGCTATACTTAAAAGATTTACTATAGAGTTTCTTTTCAGTAGAGTTAAGTTCGTAAATGTGTTACCAACGGAATAATCCTCATGTACTTGTGAATGCCTCATTGATCTAGTGGTCAGCGTGTTCGACTACAGACATGAGGTCCTTGGTTCGAGTCTCGGGTCGAGCCAACTCCAAATCGATATTGAGTTTTCTATTAATATTTTCTCAATATTTGCCCGAAGTTGGGAAAAAGTTGGCGGTATGATTCACCCCCGTGCTTCGGAGAGCACGTTAAGCCGTCGGTCCTGCGTCCGATCTCTCTCCGGTCGTGTCGCTTTCCTGTCACATCGGACTATGAGAGTGGCGGAATAGAGAGCGCACTTGTGTACTATTCCTTTTTTTCTTTCACGCTGGGAAATGCATTTACGCACTAACCCCGACCCGTAACTCGGGAGTGTGGGACTCTGCGAGGGAGAAGACCCGAAATACCCACTCAAACCCAGCGGAACCCTCTCCATCCGTGAGTGAGACACCAGAGGATCAGCTTGCGCATTCCTACCTGGTTTCTCGGTTGAGTCCGACTGAGTGTTCTTCGGCGGTGAGAGGGGGCATCTACTGCATTCTCCCTCTTTCGTTCGCGGGTCTCCTTTAGCGAGACTACAGTTTCACAGAAGAAGGCCATTCCCGCCCAACATCTCTCACTAGAGAGCATCGTATGCCTGCCAATCCGCAGTGGAGCAGCGTATGATTGAGGAAATTAATGGGTCGCTGCTTACCTTACTTTTACTTGCGAATATTTAGTTAAGAGAGGATATTTAATCGATG
Source organism: Elymnias hypermnestra (assembly GCA_015832385.1). NCBI lineage: Eukaryota > Metazoa > Arthropoda > Insecta > Lepidoptera > Nymphalidae > Elymnias > Elymnias hypermnestra. The sequence goes on from JACTOM010000888.1 coordinate 4,560,758, forward strand.
CCAGCCCTGCATCAAGTGTTTTTGCTTCCATTTAAATCGTAGGGCAAAAAAGTTGTAACGCGCGACTTGAAAAAAACGTACTCTCTTTTAAAGCAAGCACGTGGCTCTACTGTACCGCTGCCGCAAAAAACAATGCCATGATGTCATCCACTCAAACGTACCGAGACTGTGATCTAATATTTAATCGGAACTGGTTTGATTTTAACCCAGAGTTGTTGGATTCGAGCCTCCTTGGGTTATACAAAGGACCAGCGATGACATGTTTCGTCTTTTATTTTGGCAATTCATTTAACTTTGTTTAATTTAATACGATTAATGCAGTATTTATTACGACTAATATACAAATAAATATAATAGTAATTATCATTGACTTGTGAAGAATTCTCTGTAATCATAGGTCTGATGTGCTTGAAATTTGGCATAGAGCTGGTTTCCCCATATTCCCACGGAATCGTGGTATAGACGCGAAAACCAATGACTTAGCGAGGTATCCAAAACTATTGACGATTGGCTTTTAATTCCATGTGCATATAACTTTCGGGATGTAGACGCTCACTAAGAAGGGATTATCCCATATTTTCATGGAACATCTGGTTATTTATACAATATAAGTAAATCAACTTATTCAGTCCCTATTGTTTGACATTCTATACAAAGCTTATTCAAATCTTTCAATCGTTATTAAAATATTTTTTATTTATAGACAAGTATAGTTTTTAAAGGTAGTCTATTTTTTATTTAACACTTGACATTAATACAGATTTTTTGATTATGCTAATTTTGGAAAGAATTGCTTAGATGGTTTGGGCATGTAGAGAGAATGAATGAAAGGAGACTGACAAAAAGGATTTATGAGTCAAGAGTGAATGCGAAAGTTGGAAGGGGAAGACCGAGGCGAACGTTCCTGGACCAAATCCAGGACATTTTAAATAACGGCCAGGTCAAGAGTGCTCTAAACCGACGAACTTGTATGAAAGGTTTAATGAGATTGAAAGAAGCGAAGGAGATATGCAAGGATCGTGGCAGGTGGAAGGATGTTGTCTCTGCCTACCCCGAAGGGAATGAGGCGTGATGCTATGTATGTATGTATGGAAAGAATTGTCCTGCGCGATTCATTGAAGGCTTCATGTGTAAGGTTTAAAATCTTTCTATGTAATGTGGTTAAGGTCTTGCTAAATGACGTTGGAGGAAATGACTTTAATTTTTTTTATTTCTTGTTTTTGTAAAAGAATGACGTGGCTTGTGATCCAAAAAAAATGTAAGAGGTAAGCTAATGAGGATGACGTTGGTGATATCAAATTTTGTCGTTCAACACGTTATTGAAATAAATAATGATTAAGTCATTATTAGATTAAAGCGATGAAAGCTTCTTGTCGTAGAATGTATAAATATACAAACTGATCATGATTATACATTTGTATACCTCTGAATAACTTTCCAGTTATCGCTTTAATTAGCCTTAAAAGAGAGATATATGTATTTGTGGACATTTTTGTATACACATTGTTTCGTTATATCTCTAATGGATTAGGCAGTCTTTTCAATAAAAGTTATATTTCAATCGATTTACACACAACATTTAGAAACTATGTACATATCCATCGTGAAACTCCCACAAGACGTTCTAAAGATGTCAATTAATAAATTCAAAGTCTTTGTTACAAGAAAGTTGATGGAAAAATCGTATTATAAGTTGCAAGATTACTTAGACGATAAAAACGCCTGGGAGTGAACGAATTGCTCTAATTTTAAGTAAAATATAGTAATCGACTGAGTTTGTTGTGGGTTCTTCTCGGATCAGGGCGCGAAGGAACCCTCGTAACTTTAGATTTTAAGCCGTTCTTGAGTACCATCATTAGACATATTTTAGAATCGGAGTGTGGAATAAAATATATATAATTTGACGATTCAAAAGTGCTGTAATGTGCCTACTCGAATAAAGATATTTTTGATTTTGATTTTAAGTTTTTGAAACACTATCTATTGATAGACATAGTATGAGAATCATTTCAGTACTTTTCGATTTTATCGCTATCAAACCGACAGGCAGACGCTTTTCCTAAAATTAGAATTGGTGTCATTTTATTTAGATCGGTTTTATTTGAAATCGTAACACTTGATTATGTAGCCAATTCATTTTAAGTAAAAAAAGAAGTAATATTCATTTGTTTCAAAAGTTCTTTAGAGGTGTGTAACAAAGTATTGTATTGATTTCACTTCCGTACATATTCTTAACCAGTAGACTTAACCCGATAATTCACAGTAAGTCAGTTCAGTTAAATATATATATTTCACTAAATGCTATCGGTTGATTTGAATTTTACAAAGTATTCACATGTTAAATATTTCAACTTATCACGAGCTATTGTAGTCAAGGAGACAGTTATTACTTTCTTTATGTGTGCGAGCAACTTTGTTTTAACATAGTAGAAAAAATTAAGCCCAGCTGTACCCAGTCACTGAAAACTTCTGAATAATTGATTATGCTTCTGTTATTTTTCAAAATAAATAGTGGCGTTCTCTTTCTAATGATTTTGCTGTTTAATAAGGGATTTCACTTAAAATTAGTCTACTGTGTCTTTGCCAGTTTGTTATCATATAAGAGAAACATTAAATGTAGTGAGTTCAAGACTTAAAAAAATATTACTTATAATGTATAATCGTTATTTGAAGATCGATTAGAATAGGCCTCAGAATATAAAGATTTAAGTATAAAATCCTAATTTTGTAATAGAGTTTTCAAAACATTCTATTTTTGTGCACTACCTTTAACAACTTGTGTTTTAACAACTACGATTTTTAAAAAACGATATCCAAGGTTGATAAATCAAATGATATAATCACCAAAAAAGTACAAATGTTTGAAGTGCAAGATTGTATCTAGGGGCCATCGTCATGACGTATGGAGGCGATATAATGCGACTCACCAACACGGTGGCATAAGAGGCGCTGAGTAGGAACCGGTGGAAGCAGATCATTCGCTCTAGAACCCTGATGCTGACCATACCATCAAACATGAGGAATCGACCTTACAGACAGAGAGAATGACAGGCAAACTTAGGTCATCTCTTGTACTATAATTGAAGCTGGCCTCAAAGTTGCATTTAAATCGGTGTTGGCCACTTATTAAACCGGATAGAGACGTCCATCCCACTGCAATAGCTACCACCCACCTATACTGGCGACTAGCTAAGCAGCGCGACTTCGTCTGCAGCACATGTGGGACAGGTGATTTGAGAGAGATTTGGTTTTTAAGAGGATCAATTTCTTTGTACAATAATGTTGCGTAAATGTAACTTTTTACTTAGCACATGCAACGAAAGCCTTCAAAAGGAATTAATTTCCCGCTTTTGCCAGTCATGTAGTTTTATATAGCACATAGGCTTCCTCGATAACTGGATATCAAACAAAAAGCGTTCAACCAAACTAACCAAGCGAAATCTTCAGCTTTATATTATTCACTAGTCTTATAATAAACAAAGCTAAGTAGCAGCCTAATGACGTGCCACTGCTAGCCAAAGGCTTCCGTTATAATAACAGACAGGGTTTTTAGAGCATAGACCCACCACGCTGATCCACTGTGACTTGCCATGCTACACATATCCCAGAGTCGCTCTTAGGATAAGTACAATGTTGGATTTGAAAGAATAGTCAAGCACGTAAGTTTCTTTTTGTAAAGATACGCTTAGTGGTGTAAATAACTCGGTCAGCATGAATGGTCATTGAGTCAGCCAGCAGTCAGTGACAGACCAACGCTGACTCTACTTCCATTTTAAGTAGGAGTTATCAATGGAATATGTATGCTTAATTTCAAGTTAATTGGACTTTCATTTCGTATTGAGAGTTCATTCTTTTATCTTATCTCTTACTGACTTTTGTATCAAACGCTTCAATATTTGTTAGGTTTACGGTAACTAGTTGACATAAATGGAGATTGGATATATATTATGCACTAGCTGAACCTGCGACTTCATCTGCGTGGAATGTTTTTGGTAGCATTTTCACTGCCCTTTGAGGGTGGAATTTCCTTACTTTTGATAGTTTTCATTATGTCAAAAAATACAATTCTAACCAAGTTTTACATACCATAAAAGATATAGTTTGTAAATGCGAAGTTGAATTTTTTTAATTTACACCCCCGCAACATCCCTTAGGGGTGGAATTTCGCAAAATCCGTTCTTAGCTGACCTCTACTCGGCAAAAGGAATATTCCTACCAAATTTTAAGTATACGCCTTTTGGTTCCAGAGATATCGTGATAAGTCAATAAATATATGGATATCTCTTATATCTATATAGATTTATCCAGTAATAAATCAATATAATGTGATGTATTCAATACAGCAATGTAATGATTCCTGTTTCTGACGCTATTGACATATTGCTTTGAATTGGAAATTGGAATCATTATACGTGGCCCTGATTGCTTGTAAATACGTTAATTGAAATTTAGAAACGTTCTTAATTACAAAGCGTTTTCATTTTATTTCTTTAGATCTTTTGTGCCCTTGTATAACGATGTTAAGGTAAGAAAAGTATAAAGAAATGTCCTTATTTTAATGTCATCATTGATAATAATGAATATCCTGATATAAAAAGAAATAAATTGGCTTTTTGCCTTTGTTATTTCCTCAGAAACACGTTGTTTTACATTTTCAACGTGGGTATTTCATTGCTTATAATTGGCTATAAAATATCCGTGTAATGGATTATCTATGTGTACTCTTTGACAAACGACTCCTTATGGATGTCATTACGTGACCCCTTTGGCCAGTAGTGGGCTTTCATCAGTTAAAGCGGCGACCTCTAAAAATCTGGTGTAGATAATTTTCTTAGATAAACACTTGAAGTGTCTACAATTAGATGTATAACAAACTTGAATAAGATTGGTCATCTGACCTTCAGTCACGATTTCCCACACAACTTCCCTCTATTAGATGCGCCTCAATTTATCTAATATCCGTTCAAAATAATGCTTGTTTGTGTATTTCTGTTGTTTCATACGCCATCTTCAATGGAACGAGACAAAGCTTAGGCGTGACGGAATAGATTTATCATATACCTTATGTCATCTTTCATATTGATTTTATATTTCCAAATCCCTTAATAGATACATACAAGGTATTGGGAGAAAGACAGGCGATAGTACTAATGACACATTTGATGATGGGACGAAAAAAATCGATCCTGATTAATTAAAATCATATTTTTAAAACGTTTTATTAACATTATTTACGCTCCAACTTATTAATACAGCTAAATGAGACGATTGTCTCACAAGAGATACATTATTTTACTAAAAAAAAAACCAGCAATGAAACACGATATCAAACTCAGCTGATTTCACAGAACTTTGTGTTTCAATGCTGGTTTTTTTTGTAATGTTGCATCTTAGGGAAAATCTATACAAGCCACAATATTGTACTGTCTAATACAAATAATAACATTGAATTTCGTTGATTTCATAAACAACCATGTTTAACATCAGTAATACATAAGTAGTAAGATTAAATGTAATGTATAAGCTTTTTAATAAAGGTTTATTAGTTATGATTTAACCCTTATAAGTCTTGACGATTTTTCTAATTGGTATACCAGCACCTCTGTGGAGTGTAATGCAAAATAATGTGGAATAATTAACTTTTATATAGTTAATAAAATCGTATAAGAAATGTTTTTCTCGGAATAAAGTTGTTTCTGCGCTTAATTTAAGCCCTGTGATTGGAGAATAATAGAACCCCAATCATAAGATTTATATTATTACAAATAAAGAGCCAATTAGCGTCGTTTGCTTGTCACAATAGTGTCCGCGTGTCAGTCGAAAATACAACATATAAGAAAGCCAATTCGGCGTAAACTTTCCTGCTGAACAACAGTTCGATCGCATTCATATATCCTCGTCTGGTGACAAGTAGAGGGCGGGGCGTTGGTTGAAGAGTCTGGTGGCATTTTTCATTGATCTTGAATCGGCATCTTCGCGAGTGTGAGCTGTCGAAGGGGCTCACATTTTGTCATGATTTACTCTTACGAAATAACTCTCATATAAAATTACTTTAATTGAAAGAATTAGTATATTTTAGTCTCTATATTTTTTGAGTAAATAATCACAAAAATGCCCGATTTATCGGGACAAGCGTCACAAAATTCACTTGTTTTCTGCCCTATTCGAGCAGACCCCAAGTCGCTCTCGCGACCTTTTTTTAAATGTGTTATTTTCCACTGAGCCTGGTCTCTAATGAAGTAGAAATGGAGGGCCTATTTCGAGGCTCTTTACTCCCCTGTCCACGAATTTATTATATATTCACCTACTATAATATTTATATATTTAAAGTGGTTCTGGTTCTCAATGTCCACAGGTTTTTACCTGTCAGCTGACCCATAATTCGTTAAAACAATGCTTTGTGTACCCGTTGCTTATGTCGCCGCCACGGCGTTACAAGAGAGATAAGAGTTAAGAAAACGATGACCTAGATAGTCATATGGGGTGATATAACCAGCAAAATTTCTAAAATAGTAGGCCATCGAAATGAATCGCGCCGTACTTTAAGGCCCACATTTAAGCGCGCACAAACGAAGTTGCTCGGGCAAGCTACTATTAGTATAGATACCTAAACTGTAGTTCTAGTCTATATTAGTGGCAATATTGGTGTTTCCTCCGGTGGAGCCATCAGTGCCGTACGAGCAGTCCGCGATGGCCGGTAATCGAATATAAACACGGTGAGTCAGCGGCCGCCGCTCTATTGATGTAGTGCGCTTACAGCTTCTGATGGTGATTGGCGGCCCTGGTTCCACTGCACCGCTCACGCACGACATTGTACATATAATTGACTCCCAAAAGAAGGCTGGTCTCGTACACTTACATGTGTGTGTTAAAGTACAACCACTTCTATTTGATGCTTATTCCACTTTGCTACCAGTTTTCATCTACATGGTTACTGTCGATTGTCTTCTATTGATGAATATATATCATTGAGGACCTTTTATCGATCTTTTGTAAGTTTTAGTCAATGTTTCCAATTTAAGTTCAGAAAAATGTTTGTTAATCATTGAATTTTTCGACTTATCTGTATATATAAATCTTCTTGTTGAATTACTTGTATCTATTGCTGAAATCTCGTTGAATACTTTAAAAGGTCGAAGGTAACAGACAGCAGAAGCGTCTTTATTTTGTACTGTCTAAAGATAATACAAGTAAGATTGAACAACATGACCACTCACGGACTATCTCGATTTATTTAAAACTATACACCGGATCAGGAATGTATAAGGGAAAAACGATCCATTATTGCGAGATCTAGATCTGTTCACTCAATTAACTTGAAATTCGGCATATAAATGCCTAGCGTGACATGGCAACTCTCAAGTTTCGGATTCCCGTCACATCGGACTATGAGAGTGAAGGAATAGAGAGTGCACTTGTGTACTATACCTGCCAATCCGCACTGGAACAGTGAGGTGGCCTGTACCCAGCAGTGGGACATTAATGGGCTCCTACTTACTATACATTAAGAATTTTATACAGAACAAGGTTTATACACGCCACCCGTTACCAACGAGTACTCCACTATTTTAATCATATCGTCCAAAGGCAGCCAGATAACCTGGAGAAACTAGTTGTGGTAGGAAGAGTCGAAGGAAAAAGACCTAAGTCACTACTTGTTGGTCCGACTAAATAAAGAGTGACGAGAGTCACTCACAACAGCCCTACAAGAACCCGAGAAGTAAAATGGAAGCGGCTCGTCCATGCAGCCACTAAGACATATCAGAGCTGGCACGACCTTCACCAATGAAAAATACAGAAATAATGATGAAGTTGATTATTTTAGAGACACAGTCTCTGATAGAGCAATGGAAACAAACATCGATCGTACGTCATTCGGCGCAGTGAAATTTGGCAGGAGAGCGCTGTTATCGGAGAGCTCGATTTACTACCACTAATCCCACGTTCGCAAATAAATAAAAAAGCATACTGACTCTAGATATTGTGCGGTTGGATCTCGAATTGGAAACAGTAGTGTCTGAGATGAGCACGTTTAAACTAACAATTGTTAGAATAGGCTATTGCCCGCGTCACTGGATTCTCGATTTTTGTAATAAAACTCCTTTACGCACGCTTAACTTGGGAAGTAAGCAGATGAGTGTGTAACGAAAGCGTTACGAAAATGTGTGTTCGAATCGAGTTGAGAGGGAGTTATATGTTAGTTAAGATAGAAACAGTTAGGTTTTACTTCACTCGTGTGGTCTAAAGCACACTCATTTTTTTTTTTCAAATGAAACTCTGTACATCCGTTGACAATTACCATAATAGGTGTTTTATCGTATATAAGACGTTCCTGTGTAAAATAAAGATATATCCTATAAATTTAATACAACAAAAGCCGAAGAGTTTTCGCCATTTTTTCTAAAATAGGCTGAATTACTAATAACATGAGCTAGCTTTCAGTCCTTTCAATGATTTGCTGGAATAAACAGACGCAAACAAAAACGGTTAATGAAAATCAAATGAAAGGGCATATTCATGACAATTCCACTACATGTAACTATAACCTAGTGATATAATAAACAGCCACTTGTCGGTTTGTATGCATTTAATGTAACAGTATTGCTTTTATATCGGAAACCTTGCCTTCGAAGGTCACAAGTTCTGGAGACGAGCCAGCCACGCGATTATCACTGAGTGAACCTCAAATAGAGACTAATACCGAATCATTGCAATCGCGAAGTAATTCTGTTTATTATTAGCGGTTATGACACTTAAGAAGATAAAGACAAATTTCAGTAACGTTTCATCGTGTACTAGCGGTCTAATTCGAAAAATAACCCTAGGACAAATACATACATACATAGCATCACGCCTCATTCCCATAGGGGTAGGCAGAGACAACATCCTTCAGCAGAGACCCTAGGACAAAACTTGTAGGAAATTAAATTCCGAACAAGTTTGGCCTCTTTTGAGCCCTTTCGGGTGGGCTTTTATTAAGCCTGCATGTTTTTGTGATGTAGAATCGCGTTGAGTTTATTTTCGAATGCGTAATTTTTTTGCGAAAACTCCTGAGATATAACATACATACGCCTCATTCCCTTCGGGGTAGGCAGAGACTACGTCCTTCCACTTGCCACGACCCTTGGATATCTCCTTCGCTTCTTTCATTCTCATTAACCCTTTCATACAAGTTCGTCGGTTTAGAGCACTCTTGACCTGGGCGTTATTTAAAATGTCCTGGATTTGGTCCAGGAACGTTCGCCTTGGTCTTCCCCTTCCAACTTTCGCATTCACTCTTGACTCATAAATCCTTTTTGTCAGTCTCCTTCCGTTCATTCTCTCTACATGCCCAAACCATCTAAGCGTACCTTTCTCAATTTTAGTCACTACGTCTTCTTTTATACCACAACATTCTCTTATCACACTGTTTCTTACTCTGTCACTCAGTTTTAATCCACTCATGCTTCTCAACGCTCTCATCTCTGCCGCATTTATATTACTTTTGTGATTCTTCTGCCATACCCAACTTTCACTACCATACATAAGTGTTGGTACCAACACTGCAGCACGCACAGCCAGTCTAGCCCTTTAAGACACCATTTGGCTATTCACAAAGGCGTGCAGAGCACCATTTACCATATTCCCTGCATTTACTCTGTTCAATAGAATAAAGATAAAATTTTAACTGTAGTATTTTTGTTGATAAGGTTGATGAAGTATCCATCGGTTTAACATTCCCATTACCGCATTCTACGTGCCTTTTTCCTCAAAATATTAAATGTATACAATAATAAGTTATTTTATTTTTAACAGACACATAGAAGAGGGATATTCCTCTTAACTATATATAGTTTAGTTATATTTATAACGGATTTACGATTTCTCCCGATACTTCCAACAGCTATCGTTATATTTCAACCAAGGTTCAAGAAACCTTGACAAATTATATACCTTGACCAGAAACGACTCTATATTGGTTAAAAGTGCATGTTAATCAGTTCAGTACTCTGAAGTATATCGCGAGAAGATAGACAGAGAATCAGAAGCGGTTGGGAACGTAGCTGTATAATATGTAAGGATAATCAAAGGCTTTATAGGAATATATTGCGTTATATGCAAATATTTGTAGAAGCACAAATTAATTTAGACGTTGTTTATAATAGTTCGCAAGACTATGATTATAATATTAGCATAATATTTACTTGCATACATAATGGCAGGTTGCGTTATACATTTGTTGTCATAATGGCGGTGAAAAATTTATGATCATGATTGTTTTGCAGCGATAAATAATAGGATAACGTTGCATTTGTGGGGAACACGTGACATGCCCCACTGCTGGACACTCCTTCGTAATAATAGAGAGGGGTTTTGAGCTTGCAATCACCAATATAGTCTTATACGAGAAAATGGACTGTAAATGAGCCCAAATTTGATTCCTATAAAGTTATAGCCATCTAAGACATCTTTATAAAAGTTTTATGAGGAACAATTTCGTCATACATGATTTTTGGATATCTTCAACCACAAGTACACGCAACAAGCTCATAAAAGAATTAATTTTTAATGTTTTTTTATACATTTCTAATTAAAACTCCACTCCTTTTAATTGTAACCTGATGTTATACCTCCTTTAAACTTTCTTGACAAATATATGATACAGAAAGGATTTTTCAATTTAAACCAGTAGTTTCTGAGATTTTCTCATTTAACCAAACAAACTCCTCCGCCTTACAGTAATACTGGTAACCTATTTATCAAAAAAGGCTGACTGCTATATAACGTGTTACAACCAAAAGAAGCGGAACATTCACAGAAAATGTTGCCACAACGGGAAACGTTTATTCCTTTTGAGTACTTGCGTTGCGTGCGCTGTGTAAATGGTTAAACTTACACATTAATCACGTATGAGGGAATTGTTCTTCATTAAAAATTCTATAAAAAAGTCAAAGACAGCATATGAATATCTTTTAAGGGTAATTCTCTATGACTCTTTTTATGGCAGTCTAATTTCTTCACCCCCTCTTTATATGTTAATTAAATTTGTATGAAATTTGGAGCCTAAAAGAGTAAATTTATATACACACATAAACATTTTATACAATGTCATTGAATGAATTATGAAATTTATAAATCACTTGCATTTTAAGACGAACAGAGTCCTACACATTCATTTGTCACACTAATAGAGAAACATTCCATGTAGTGTAAGAGACGTACCGCATATTTACATCTCCTTGTGAAAAAAGTATATATTCAATTCATTGTAGAAAGTACTTTATTCGAGTATACCTTAAATTGATAAATATAGTTTTTAACGTGAATACGTCTTCAAAATCACATCCATAGAGAGGCAATTCTAATAAACGTATGATAATAAAATTGGGATATATATACATATCAAGCACCTCCATACGAAATTCAATTACACAACTGGATAGTTACAGGGCTTATAACATATCGCTTTATTGTATAGAAACAATTACCTGCTATGAGTTGTATTCACGAAAAACAAACGCGCATGTCCATAACACCACGGGTTATTTTTTGTGACATTTATTAGATTATTAAATCGAATTACAAACGATATTTAGTCAATCATAGAAAGAAGGGATCCCTTACAAAGGATAATAAACATGGTAAGATCTCCGAAGGATCGTTTACCATATCAATGTCCGGGCGTTTACAAAATTGACTGCAGCTGTGGAAGCTCTTATATTGGGCAAACGAAGCGTTCCATAGCAACTCGTGTGTCAGAACACATAAATGCTGTCAAGCACAACGACATACAAAAATCTGCGATCGCGGAGCACATTTTGCAGCAGGGAACTCAACACTGGATAGAACTTCATAGCCCGAAAGTTCTTTCCACGGACCGCCATTATATGCCGAGATTAGTTCGCGAGGCCATTGAAATTAAAAAATATCCTAATTTCAATCGTGAAGATGGTTTTAAGCTGGCTGATACGTGGAATCCAGTGGTGAAGCTATGCCAAATGAACAAACGACGCAATTTTTCAAAATTAAAACGTGACGTTGTGAGTGTAGTATGCCGACAAATGGATGTGGGTGCCGTGAAAAATAAAAGAATCAGACGTAGGGTAGACAGATTCTGCCCTTGACAGCTTGACACAACCGACCACAGCAGTATCGTCGTGACCACGATCCATGCAACTGGGTCGAAATATCGGCAAAATAAAAATTAAAAATCGCCATCGTGATATGTACCCGTTCAAATAGTCAATATGTTAATAAACCACGAAAATTTAAGTTTAAAACAATCATAGAAAGAGACCCCCTTGTACGTTTTAAAGAAAATACTACGTTAAGAGGACTATTATACTACGCGTTTCGTAGATTATGCGATTTTTCTAACTGATAAAATTTATTTGATTTTGTTTAAATATTGGAATACTAGTAATTATATGTTTGTAATTACACCTGTGTGTACCCATGTGTTTGTTGTTTGTGTACGAGTGTATGTATGTAAATATGTCTATGTTTTGTCAGAGGTATATTTAACTTGTGCTTCAGGACCAACAAATGATTTTCAGTTTTGTGATACGATAGTTTATTTTTACATTTGACATGACACGACACTTTGTTTAATAGTCTAGAAGGTAGTTTTTGTATGAATCGTGGCGATAACAGGTTTTGATTTCCTTTTATTTGAAATATATAATGAAAGTTGTGTGTAATTTTATGATAATATTACGAATATTAAATAATACAACTGTCTCACTCTCGATACATCACTGATTGACTGTAATACATCAGTAGGATGTCGAAGCGACGTCTTGCAACCGTCTCTTGGTGCATCTTTATACATTATAAGTTAAGACGTCATACTGTCATTTGTTATGCTAAACCGGCATAAGTAGGCACGTTAAAAGTGGTTTAATAACACACACACGTAACGCCGACTACACAAATTACAGGTGTAGGTAAAACGAGTGTTGTTTATTTATTTTTATGTTATTACCATTAACTATGTATGCAAATTATCTGTAGCATATCTTAAACGGATTGAAAAGGCGTCTTTGGCATCTCTGCATGAGAAATGGTTAATCTCTGCTTCAGATTGACCGCTGTTGCCAAAATTCGGTTAAGAGGAGGATTAATTATATACTAGCGAAGCGTCCTGGCTTCACACGGGTATTTTAGCATATTTTCAAAGCAGGCGCTTGTTGCGTCGAATAATTAGATTAAATTTAAACGCAACAGAGGCCCGTTTGTTAATTACATATTTACTTAAAAAGTATGTTAAATTAAATTTAAATGTATGTAATTTAATCTAACTAACTAATTACTAACTATCTATAGAAACTATCTCACCGCACCAAAACAGATATAAATTTCTGCTGGATTGGCGAGTCTAGTTTTCCCGCTAGCATTTTCAGGATACTGTTGCAGCTCGAGCGCAGTTTTGCCAGGAGGGATGATGTCCTCTTTCTTATGATGGCATAAAAGTCATCCGTTCTCTCCTGCGCAAACATGCTTGAAGCTGAGCAAAACCGCGGCAAACCCAACAGTATCCTGAAGCCATTATTGTATTGAATGCTTAATGTGTCTAGCGACTTCAAAGTGTAGTTTACCCACAGACTCCCGGTGTATAAAGGTTTGACAATACGCTTTAAATAACATTAATTTTAGCCCCTTTGCTACACCTTGCGAACCTGCGGGCCAACATGTTTCACCTTACTGACAAGGCTCTTCCTTCCCTCTCAATGTCTATCTGTTCCGTAAGGTCCTCCGTAACATAGTGTCCTAGGTATTTAAACTGGGTTACTCTTCCTAACGGAGTCCCATTTAGAGAAATCCTAGGTTCATATTGCACATGTTTACGGGGGGCCTTAAAAACCAGATATTCGCTTTTTGCTACATTATAAGTTAGGCCATGTGCAGTTGCGTAATCTTCACAGGACTTCAGTAGATCTTTTATTGAGCCAGCCGTGGGACCCAGCAGCACCATATCGACGGCATAGCTTACATTATTGACACAGATGCCGTCTATCTAGCATCCTACTGGCTTTTTGCTGAGTTCCACGATCTGAAGAGCTTGGGTGAGGTTAACCCCCCTGTCTCAACCCGCACTCCAACCTTTATGGCTCAGAAAGTTCCTTTCACCACCTGACATAGTTCAGTTGGTTTGCATACCAAAATCTCAAGATGCCGAGCAACTCCGGATCCACACCTGCCCCCTCCATCTTCTCCCATAGCAGGTTATATGACACCAAGTCAAAAGCCTTGGAGAGATCAAGGAAACAGGCGTACACCGGCGTTTTTCGGCTCGTGTAGTACGGAACAGTCTGCTTTAGGCTTTAGGCTTAGGCTACAATAATAATGTTTACAATTAGACGTTTCATTAAATATATACAATATATTTAATGAAACGTCTAATATAGAAATGCGAAAGCGAGTCTAATAAGTATGCTTAGTATTTCAATATAACTGTTATATCTCTTAAGATATTCATTTAATTTGTATGGTGTAAGTATTATGGTAATTTACTAACAATTAATTATGTATCAGTCTAAATAACTTTCCAATTACCGCATCGTAAGTTATCATTAAAAAATAGATATACGCCACTTCAAACTTTTCTGTAGATCTATAAAAGAGGAATTTTCCCATTATAAATCGTTTCGTCATATCTTTAAAGATTTATGCAGTGTTAACATTACAAATACAGACAAATGATATACAAAATATATGAAACACCTTGTTTTATATGTAAGGATATTGGGGTACATGGAAACATGCAATCAATTGATACAGTCGAAGGTCTCCAAGCCCCTAATGTTCGATAACTCCTCTAAAACGATCAGAAGTGACGCAGCCGAGTTAGTAAACAATACTAAAATAGTAAAGTGACGTTAGTATTAATCACTTATTGTAATATAATCGCGTGATGAACTAATACTAATTGCGATGATTGCAACAAACTACAAAGGGATGTTCGTTACTGGTAAGCCTCCAGCTTACTCTTGAAATCCCTGGCAAATGCATAACCCACAAATCCAGCCCCGCAGGTGTCCGAAGCATGATTTGCGAGGTTGGAAGCTCGGCAATATATGCCCTATCTAAAACTGGAACCCTAATGTTCTGGATGAGTTCGACTGAGGGTTCACAAGGGCGAAAAACGGTGCGCGCTTTTGGAAATTTATTATAGAAACGTATACAGGTACCCTTAGGTTAAGTAATGATAAAAAGGTCCCGAATGATGAAAAGTGGCAGTCCATGTTTAATCTTAACTAATATTATAAAGAGGAAACATTGGTGTTTTGTATGTACCTACCTATCTTGATACGTTTCCACACAAAAACTACTGAACCATAAGCTGTAAACTTTCTCAAAAAAAAAACAGGGATTCCTAAGGAAACAGAAATAATGTAACCCTAGATGTGAAACAAAAAATCTGTCATCGCGTGCTGAAACTATTGATGGTGGAACAAAACAATGTTCTGCAATATTATAGGACATATTAATCTACAAAAAAACCGTGATGCCATATGTCCTACTGCAGTAGTTATATAATTACTTTTTTGCATTTTAAAAGTGAATATGGTTCGATTATAGGATTAATCATATTAAAGACCGTTTCAACATCTGTAAAATACTTTTAAATTATCAACATCGGACATTCCATTCAATTCAATTCTCGAGCCTAAGGAAGTTCTGAGACATTAAATTACAAATTAAACTCTTTTCTAACATTGTATGAGAGAGTTTTGCTTTTTAAATTTTTAATAATTGATTAGATTACCAACGTAAGTGTGTACTTAATAACCCGAAAGTGAAATGAGACTCTTATGTTAACGAAAAGAAATCGATAGTCCGACTTAGTAGACTTTCTTTGTCGCGAGATCGGTACCTACGCGAGTGAATAGTTAAATAAATTGGAGTCGAAAATCCCTCTTCTGAAGCAGCGGTTGAAGCAGGGCCTCTGTGTGTTGGGTTAATTTGAACTCAACGCCGACCAGAATGCATTTATACATTTACACGAGTACGGTACGGTACGGTACGGCTTTATCGCGCCCGATATATCTCTGCGAATCAGACGTAGCTGCGACTGTGTTCCTATCGGATTT
Source organism: Elymnias hypermnestra (assembly GCA_015832385.1). NCBI lineage: Eukaryota > Metazoa > Arthropoda > Insecta > Lepidoptera > Nymphalidae > Elymnias > Elymnias hypermnestra. The sequence continues at coordinate 4,576,831 of JACTOM010000888.1, forward strand.
TCTATTGTCTAAATAAATATCCGGGAACTTGCGACGGAATCTCGCTCTGCCATCGATGTAATTACTAATTCCCGACTCGTCGTCGCCGAATGCACCTTCTTTGTTTCGTCGGATGGAGTCGTCGCGACGGGACATCGCCAAGTATTGACCCAACTTGACCCGAGCTTAATTAGTTATCGTTGATCGTCATAACTGTTGCCTGTATATGCATGGCTTTAATGTATATCATTTCACTTGAAACTAATATCGATTCCTACAGAATCTGGATTTATCCTTCAAATATTCACTTACGTGCGTGTTCTTCGTCTTACGACCCGTGGAGCTTGATGGATCCATTAATAAAATGTAATATAACGTCTACACTAGGCATCGCACGAAAACAGGTTTAATTATACAAATAATTATAATCTCAAACACGAATAAAAACAACTGCAGGACGTCCATACACCGCACTCCAGTTGCTTGGCGTTGGTTTACAGTATTGTAGCAATTTCTCCTATGAAATCCATTTATATTATATAATCTAAATGATTGTAATAATGTACATGAAATGCTAACATATTTAAATTGATGAGGATTAATCCTATAACCGTCTGTATGACTTTCCAATTACTGCATTGTACGTGAACTGCCTCATTGGTCTAGTGGTTAGCGTGTTCGACATCAGACATGAGGTCCTGGGTTCGAGTCCCGGGTCGGGCCAATTCAAAAATCAATATGGAGTTTTCTGTCATGATTTTCTCAATATTTGCCCGAAGTTGGGAAGTCGGCGGTGTGATCCACCTCCGTACCTCGGAAAGCACGTTAAGCCGTCGGTCCTGCGCCTGATTTCTCTTCGGTCGTGTCGGATTCCCGTCACATCGGACTATGAGCGCGAAGGAATAGAGCTATGCCTGCCAATTCGCAGCGGAGCAGCGTCGTGGGTCTATGCTTTATAAACCATCCCTCCTTGGAGTGAGGAGGCTTGTGCCCAGCTGTGCAACGTTAATGGGCTGCTACTTACTTTACTTTCCTTACGTGAACATTTTAGTAGAATTTAAATGGATGTAGTGAGTTATCCTTAAAAGAGAGATATATGCCGTCGAAGACTTTTTTGTAGACCGATAAAAGATGAATCATCCTACAATACATTGTTTTGTTAAATATCCAGTGGATCAGGCAGCGTAAACACCCAGGCGGCAACAACTAACAATTGACGTTTTATTTTAATAAATTTACACAAAAATGATATTGGTGAAAACCGTATGAAAACCCGTTCAGCTATGAATCAGTTTAAAGCAAAAAAACAGACGAGAGTTTAACTTTACCGATTCCATTAATTTAAATACGTTGACAACTTTGTACGCCTGTTGTATTAAGCAAATTTGAATTGCCATTTTGTTCACACGTGATCGTAGATAGGTATTCAGATATCCTCTGCCTGTTTTATCGCCTGCCTGACCTCAAGTCTAGACCAGGCTGTTACGCACTGTGCAATATAAATTTTCCGGCTGTTACTTTAAGAGCCTAGTGTTAACCGACGACGTCTAACATACAATCAAATTATGTTTGGTGATTGATTTTCTATCGATATGTATATTCATTCCGGGCAAAGTCGACTCAAAAACTACTAAATGAGTTTTGATGACTTTAACAAAACATTATTGGGTTATTTCCTCTTTTATAGATTTACAAGAAAAAATTTGAATGACTCATGTCTACCTTTAAATGATAACTCACTATACCCATTTTATCTTCTGGCAAAATTGTCACGGACAATGATTAATGTCAATTTTCTTGCGCTTAAATCGTTTCTGCTACGCACTGTTTCTATATTAACCGATTGTAATCAGGGAGAAGGCATAAACGTTTCATTTAGGTCTAATGGACATGTTCGACAGACACACACGCTCTACTATTCACTAGTGACAAAATAAAAAAGGTTTTTTCGACCACAACCTAAACAGTGTTAAATACTTCGCCCATTATTTATGCGGTGCCTTCGCAATGTGAGCAAAAAACCTCACAAAAGTATATTAATATGCCATTTCTTGGAAGCGTTTAGTTGCAACGCGAATTTGTTACGAAAGGGAATATGTGTTAGGATATTTTTTGTCATATCACGTCCCGTTTAATTGTTCGCTTCATAAAGAAACCAAGAGTTGCGTTAATCCTATAATGAAATTTGAACCGAGGCGCGATAGACTTGTGCGTGTATATAATAAGCTTTTAAAAAAACGCACATATTAACGGAAGCACGCAAACGCTTATTTCAACAACGACTTAAACGTACTTGTTACACGTTACGTTTTGACGGCCTCGCTTGTGCGATGGTGCGGGTACTCGTGTTGATAGCAAAGGTTCCGGGTTCTTCCCAACAAAATTACTATCATACCAACAAAGATGTGACGCCATGCAAATAAAATGCGCTCTCATACGTGCTCTTTAGTAGGCATAAAAGGTAAATTTTCATCAAATGATAATCTCAAAAATAACTGGACAGAAGGAGAGATTATATGTAACATGATATTTCAAGTGCTTAGTGACAGATGGAGGAATAGTGAGTATTTTGGATTTAGATAGTTTAATAGACCTATAGTATATCTATTGCAAGTCTTACTGTTTAATACAGAAGAGTATATATATATATACATACACAGCATCACGCCTCATTCCCATAGGGGGTAGGCAGAGACAACATCCTTCCACTTGCCACGATCCTTGCATATCTCCTTCGCTTCTTTCAATCTCATTAAATCTTTCATACAAGTTCGTCGGTTTAGAGTACTCTTGACCTGGCCGTTATTTAAAATGTCCTGGATTTGGTCCAGGAACGTTCGCCTCGGTCTTCCCCTTCCAACTTTCGCATTCACTCTTGACTCATAAATCCTTTTTGTCAGTCTCC
>JACTOM010000888.1:4579997-4657516 GCA_015832385.1 Elymnias hypermnestra
TGATAAAACAAAAAAATGTTCTACGATATTATAGAAGGTATTAATATCTATAAAAAAGTCCACGACACCATATATCCAACTACTGTACTTATGGAACTATAGTTTGTGGCATTTTAAAAGGTAATAAATGTGCCGACAATAATCAAAATATTATTTTGTATCTTTATATTAATCCTTATCCTATTAAATATTTTATTAAAGACTGTTTCAATATTAAAAATGTCAATCTAAATAAAATAATGTTTGCCGAGACGATATGAATTCTTTGCAAAGTAAAATCTGTATATTGATTAGATTATGAATTTAATGTATCTAATAATCTGAAAGGAAGTAATTAAAAACTAAGTGAAATTAAACTTTCCACTGCCACGAGACCGTCATCTACGCGGGTGAAACCAAGGTAAGGTAAGGTAAGTAGCAGTCCATTAACGTCCCACAACTGGGCACAGGCCTCCTCACTCCGAGGAGCGAGGGTTTTTAGAGCATAGACCCACCACGCTGCTCCACTGCGGATTGGCAGGTATAGTACACAAGTGCACTCTCTATTCCTTCACTCTCATATTCCGATGTGACGGGAATCCGACACAACCGGAGAGATCAGGCGCAGGACCGACGGCTTAACGTGCTCTCCGAGGCACGGGAGTGGATCACACCGCCTGTATGTATGTATGTATAACGTCCTATCACTTAATGTTTCCGATATCAAATTACACAAACACATTAACAGCTGGGGGACCGTTACTCGAGAACTGTCGAGAACGCCGTCGGCCTATGACTCATTGGCTCTGTCCAGCGCCAATAGATGGCACTGGCGTTCCGTAAACTTTGATTCTAACTTATATATAAGAGGTAAATGACCACTAACCAAGTTAGCTTGCTTTCATCTTAGATTACATCGCCACTTGCTATCAAGTGGAATCATAGTCAAGTCTGCGTGTATCAGAGTACACAAGACGTTCTAGAGATGTCAATTGACAAATTCTAAGTCATTGTCAAAAGAAAGTTGATAGGAAAATGGTGTTATAAGTTGCAAGATTACTTAGACGATAGAAACGCGTGGGAATATTCGCTCTTACTTGAATTGAATAAACTAATACGATATTGTAATGATGATGGTAAAAAAAACATACAAAACACCCGACTGAAATTGTTGTGGGCTCTTCTCAGAGCAGGGCGGAAAAGATCGTAAGTCAATCTTTAATATCATCGTCAGACGTACATTAGAATTAGTGTGTGGAAAAAATTTTAGTGCTGTAATAGGCCTATTTGAATAAAGATGTTTGATTTGATTTGATTTAAATAACGCCTATAAATGAAATCTGTGTGTCCCATCACTATTTCGACGCGGCTTACCGCCTATCCAACCTTAGTAGTTTTTATATGAATTCAATGAAGATAAAGGACCATCGCGTCATAAGGTGTGAGGGCCCGTTTGATTTATACGTCTGCTTGCATTAAGCGCTTGTTACCTGGTGTTACCTTTACTCGCCTGTCCTCGTGGACAAAAAGGCGGCAGTGGCCTTGTCACATGGTACTCTTGTAACCATTAGATAGTTTGATGATGACGAAAAGCAGGATGTTTAACTATATGTGTAACAAGTGCAACGAAACCTAACTCAATAATCTTTACATAGTGAGAAATGAAGTCGCTTACGTTGTCTGTTACCTTAGGTCTTTTCTACGTATTTCGATAAAGTTCTCAGTAATAGATAGAGCGCTTCGAAAGGAAGGTTTATGTACATAATACATACATATTATAGTACAGAAAAGCCGTGAGATTCAAAGATTTGTAATGTGATGTAACAAAGGTATCGTATTAATGTGCGCTTAAAGCGTACACTCTGGCTGGATTCGCCTCTACATCATTATAAAAAATATGTTAAAAACATCCTTTTACAAAGGTATATTATAATGTTGGAGATGATTTATGCGATGAAAAAGTTTGGACGTGATTTTAGTAGCAAAGTATTAGTCATAGCCAAAAAACTATATTTAAAAGAGTAACCGCGGAGTTTCTTGCCGGTTTCTTCACAGCGGATTCAACTTTTCGAACCGGTGATAGATAGCTGTGTTACCAACGGCCAGACTGATGACGATTCAAAATTGCTTTTTTAAGCCTATTTGAATAAAGAATGTTTAGACTTTGATTTGATAACCAGCCAATTGTGCTCAATGTAAGAAATCTGTATTCTGTGTCTGTCTGTCTACATTGCGAAAAGAGAATATCAACGTTTAAATGATAAAAATTCGACATCATTTAAAACCAATGAGACCAATAACTAAAAATATACAACGTCTAGACTGATATGGTTTCTTAATTTATCTATTTTTGTACTTTATCCTGTTTATTCTAATGCTAAGTGGTCCTCAGTACAAAAATCGATATCCGCCGTTTGTCCAGCGTGTTCATTTGTTCATTAGTTCATTAGTTCAATCGGCGTGGGCTCGAGCATTCGTCAATTCAAATGTGACGCGCCTGCGAGGCGCCACACGTCGTTCGCAATATAACTTGCTCTCACAGCGAAGAAGCTTACGGTTCAGCCGATAATAAGTGACTGTGGTAATGAATATTGCTCATCAGTGGGAAAGCCTGGAGAGCACTCGCCATCCTTTACGAAGGAAGCGTGGAAAAGGGAGAGATTGTGCCATCGAACCAGTCCATCATCAACAGGCGGGATTCTTTGGCGAAAGTTAAATATTCTTTACTCGACTAGGATTTTAAAAGCATTTCTGGCAAATGTTATAGGGTCGATGCTCATCGGGGAGAAAGCTTTGAGAGCAATTACCATCTTTTGAGAAGAAGTACGGAGAAGCTATGGAAGCACTCCATCCTCGATTAACAAATGTTTCCTCTCTAGTGAACCTGTGTGTCGGCTTCATGCCAAAGTGAAATGCCTCAACAAACCTCTGCTTCCTAATCACGAATGATAAGAGCTCTGCCAGGTTTTAGTAGATATTCTAACCGCCGGTTATTCCCACACTCTAAAGTCAGTTTGCAGCGCCAAAAAAAGGTTTTAACATCACCTTTATATCCTCAAATACAGTCGTAGAGCCCTAACAAATTGAATTCGATCATTTTTCCCACCGACAATCTCACAGTCGCATAATAGTATTCAATTATAAATGTTTAATCCCAAACGCCATAACGAAGTCCACATCGCTTCTGAGAAGTGACGGCGTCTATGGACTTTGTTACATTTTGTTATTCGGAGGTAACGTGGACCCAGTACATCTACAGGCTGATGCTTTTATATCCATTACTTTTAAACTATGCAACGGATTTTAATGCAGTTTGCAGTAACAGATACAGTAATTCAAAAGGAACACAAATACATTTTATAATGTAGAAATCATGTTTTTGACTAAGCCATTGGCTAAACCTTACGAGACAGATCAAATTAATGTGCTTTGTAAATGTGATTGTAAACGTTAAAAAGATCGATAAAAAAGGCCACTATGATGAATAATTATCACGCAGTTAACCGCAGTAATAGTTTTTGTCTTTTACATGTTATAAAGTAGTCTGTCATTTACCAAACTATTTTACGTAATTCAGTATTAATCCTTATCTCATAAAATATATCATGTAGATCGAAATGGTGCTCAATAGCAGTTCATTAAAATGGATATTTAGACGATATCAAAGTTACAAAAGTTAAGTGTATGTCATAATTGTTTAAATAGTGTTAAAAAATGGATTGAAATGTAGCAGTGACGCGTCGACGTTTCTTGTTCCCTTGTTGGATAACTTCGTTCTCGACAACGTTACACACCCGAGCGTGACGGCTAAGACACGTTGCCTAGAGAATAAATACATGTGTAAACAGCCCTTTCGAAGATTGTTGTCCTAGGGCCCTTTTAACTGCAAAAGTAATGAGCGGTGCATTTGGAGCTACCTGTAGACGGAGCGGTGCACTAGACGGCGAGTCTCAAGGGGTCGCTTTGACAGTTTTTTTGGACTGCTCGTGTATGGAGTGAATGGAGGCTGGTGAATGAAATTCCGATGTCGCTTAGCGCCTCAAAAAAATAGGCGACTGAATGCACTTCCTCTGCACCGCCAGGAATGCATTCAGCGTTGCGTTATACCTTTAAGCCTTGTCGAATGTCGTTGAATGGGTTTGCCTGCCGACAAATATAGATTTATGTTTCCTATGCGTGTCCCGAGAAAGGTTTTCAATCTTTACAAATGTAGAAAATTGGAGTGTATTGTGCCCGCTAGTAACTTCATATCAACCGCTTCTCGCTAAATGTGTGTTATTGGGCATACGGCAATTTCGATTTTTGGTTAATTCTTGTCTGTTTCATCTATTGATCTGAATTTATGACTTCCTAAAAACGCTCTTGTAGGTGCGCTGAAATGCATTTTAAAGCCGCGTTAATATTCCTCATATTTGCGATTAAAACCATAATTGGAGACAATATTTAAGCATTCTGCTTTTTAGTGCCTATCTCAAAACTCTATGATACAACTGTAGACATTCTTCTGTACATCGATATTTTAAAGGTCTTGAGGTCAATATTTAAGGCTTCTACTTTTTTATTTACGTTTTATTTGCAGGTATCCGTATACGACATCTGTAAAATCATTTTCTATTACAGATTAAACGTGTCTAAGTTGTTTATGTTTGGCTGCAGTATCTGCAAAGCCTTTAGCCATTTAGGAGTATTATATCCAAGTAATCCAAAGAATCTTGTCTTGTTAAGACTGATCACTTTCAAAGCTCTTTTATTGGAGACTACTCGTCAGCGATTTCCTCAAAATAAGTCCATGAATCCGTTAATATAAATGCTTTTCACTATTCACAGTATTGAAGTCCACAAATCGACACAATATTCGACGCACTACTCTATATATGTAAAGAACATCTTCTACAATCTGGCTTCTGAGTCTTCTGCTCAAAAAGCGTTGATTACTTGGAAAGGTGCTTCAATGGAGACACAGGCTTAATAAGCTGAGTAATCGCTTATGTTAACGTCTAATACTCGAGGAGGTAAACGTTGCACAATTCTCACAGCGTGTCAGCATTACAGAGTATTTTTATAGAGATAGGAATCTATATTCAGTACCGATAAGGCAATAATTATAATGAGTGCAAATGAATTCGTGAACGAGGTAAAAACAAGTGCAACAATCCTGCTGCAATAATTTATGTGGATAATAAAGCGCATGTATTTATTTATGCATAGTTCAGTGATTGTTGCACGGAGGCGGCAAAGATGAAACGGACGGTTCTGCGGAATCGTGACTGTATGTCGGTGTGATTTTCTTAAACTCTCGCTTTGTACACTTTGTGAACCGCTGATTCCTTCTTTGATCATGAATCAAATCAGGACATCGTTTTTCAAGGCTTTAAATTGTTGAAGTAATATCGCAATGAAAATTTCCTATCACGACAAAAAGCAAGACCTTTAACCTACTGATAACTAATTGTTTGACTTGTAAATACAAAGCTTACGTGTAACATATTTGAACTTAGCTTCGTAAAGACGAGTGGTATTACCCAGCTGTGATCAGTCATACCCGGATAAGCTTCTAGTGGATTCTTCTCAGAAATAGACTCGAAAGAACCCTTGAAATTAATCGTCTTCGTTACACGTATGACCGAGACAATTTAGCCATATCTGATTTTAAGCTATTTGAATAAAGTATTTTTCTCTATTTAAAAAATGTTTGAAGTCGTCCAGTGGTCGGAATTCGACCGTAATTAATTTCAATTATAAGTTTGAACAATGTTAAGGTTGTTAAGGTGTTAGTCAGGAGAAGGCTCATATGAAAGAAAAAATAGCAAAGTTAAGTGGAACATCAAATATTTTAGTTAAGCTGAACCTCCATGATGACTTTTCCAATGTGACCTTATGTGTGTAACGTTACATCGAGAGCTATCTGCCTATGATTGACCATTAAGTGTGATAATAAGTAGACATTCCCAGTGCGCCTAAACTAGTTTTCACATCGATTTGTTTAGTCGGTGTATCTGTACAAAATAGACGGGCGATGGTGTCGTCTCCCACACGGCGCCTACGTTTCGCAGAAGGCTGTGCCCGTTTGTGAGGCTGTTGTGGCTTTGTGGGCAGCCCGGACGGGCGGAAACGGGCGCGTTTGTAGTGCAGCGGCCGCCAGCTGCCGGCGCCCCGACAGAGGTGAGAAATATCCCCGACTTCCCTGACAGAGAGCAACGCGCTAAGCTTTCCTGCCTTCTCATACCGCTGCCTCTCAGAGACTAATACGACATAAACATAAAAGATTTGTAACTTAGTGTCAAGAAATCTAATGCTTCAGTTTAACCTACAAACTTATATACATATATTTAAAAGAGTTAACGTTGAATTTCTTGCCAGATTACTACTTCTACTAAAACGGAATGGAATCGTGCAAGGTGTATGTGTTTCCTAAGTTTGGCTTGCCCTTCAATAAGGTCATCGAAAAATCAACAAAAGCTAATAATTTTGTTATATTAACAAATTAAAATCATGAAACTATCACAAATTTACCCGGAGTTCCTATGTTTTTCGTTACTAGTAGTCATGAGTACCTGTGAAATTATAGTATTATTTTAGCTCCACAATTGGGCTTGCGGAAAGTAGTCTTGGCTATAAAGCATTCCGGACATATCTACTATGCGAGTGAAGGATTTGAATGTGCTCGTAAGTTTGCACATATAGTTGTGTAATAGATTGGTGTAGCCGACATCGAGCCTGAAAATGAGATACATTTAATTAAACTCGCACTGATTATCTCAGAAGATAAGACTGTTTAGTATTGTTACAATGAACTCACTTGCTCAAGTCGCATTGGGTTATATACAAGAAATTTTCACTGGATATGCAGATAGANAATTAATCATCTGAATATGAACTGTCTAAATATTAACTATTCATTTGATACATTGATGAAAATACTATAAATAGGGTAGTAGAATAAATGAGCATTCAGTTTACGTGTGAAATATAATCGGAGTGTTACTCTGTCCGAAGTTATATTTGTTTTATTGTGTGAAAATCCAAGTCCTGCGCAATATATGCGAGTGAAGGATTTGAATGTGCTCGTAAGTTTGCACATATAGTTGTATACCATGAACTTCTTTATGCAAATATATTCTAAAAGAATAGATTGCTGTAGCCGACATCGAGCCTGAAAATGAGATACATTTACAATCTATTACTGATCTATACTCGCACTGATCATCTCAGAAGATAAACTGTTTAGTATTCTTACAATGAACTCACTTGCTCAAGTCGCATTGGGTTATATCCAAGAAATTTTCACTGGATATGCAGATAGATATTTTTTCATCGAAGTATAGTGTGAATTACTATTAAGTGTAATTTTTAATAAAAAAAAGATATGCCTACCCGGTATGTTGTTATACAACAGTCAAGACTGTTGTCTTACGACAATATAATAAAAATACTTAAGCCAATATCAATTATGAAATAAATTTAAATATATAAAAGATAAGTCCTTAACAGATATTGAAACCAAAAACGACATTTTGACTTATATTAATACAAATGAACGAATTCATTTTTTAAAGAATTATGCATAGATTCGATTTTTTGGTATTGTATTTGATATTTAACACAAATGATAAAACTATCTGTAAGGCATTAATTAATAACAAGTCAAGACGCAACACGATGAAATTTGTGATTTACATTGAGCTCCTTACATTCAAAATTATTAGTATTAAGAACATTTGACTGCCTTTGTCCAAAAATGACAAGAATTTTTGAATACATAAACAATGTTATCGCAGTAAGGTATTAGCATTTACTAAGACCCAGTAAAACAACGGCAGGCCTTGTAGTAGGAAGCTAACAGGGGATAATCCGAAGCATGTGTTGGGTGTCGCGTCTGCGTTCGCTGCGCGAGGGAATGTTCTGTGGCGGAGGCGCGGCGCGTGACTCATCTCGCCGTCCATTGAGCAGCTCCATTGAGGCGCCGTGAGCCGTCATTACGGCCGCGCCGCGCCGCGCACACGCACCTCTCGCACCACCGCCTCCACCCACGCGACAGATGGAGAGCTTCCCGAAGTCCTGCCTCTGGCTGGCGGCGCTCATAGCCGCCAGCGGCGTCGGCGCCGGCGTCGGCAAGAGGCCTTTCACGCCCACCGACTCCATATTGGACATCATAGACACGGAGCAAGTGGAGAGAATGCTCGCCGCCCGGCGGAAGGAGCAGACCTCCTCCCCGACCTACGTCCAGCGAAACGAACTTGGCGAAGGCAGCTCCGAAACGATGGTCGTCTCTGCGCCGGATCAAGACGAAACGACCGACGTCCCCAAAGGCGCGGCTTTCCGAAACATCTTGAAATCCTCCAAAAACGCTCTGATCGTCACCAAAAAGGAATATCTAAAAGAAGACTGGTGCAAAACCGAGAAGTTGATACAGAAGATACGCGAACCCGGCTGTTTGCAGGCGACCGTGATAAACAATTTTTGTTACGGCCAGTGCAACTCGTTCTACATCCCGAAGGGCCCGCGTCGTCGCGAGGGCAACGACGAGAGGCCTCCGCCCGCGTTCAAGTCGTGCTCCTTCTGCAAACCGAAGAAGTTCACCTGGATCACGGTCACGCTCCGCTGTCCGGGGCAGAACCCGCCCTTCCGTCGCAAGCGGCTCCAGAAAATCAAGCAGTGTAAATGTATGCCCGTGGGCGTGAACTGATGCCGGGCTGCGATGGACCCTCTTTACGGAGGCGGACAGTTCGTCCAGCTCTATCGGATAGCATCCGAAACGCGTGCCGAGCACGAAAAACTCGAAGCCGACGAAGAAGAGAATGACGTGAAGCGATTCAAAATAACAGCTTCTGCCGATGTTTTGGTTAGCGATTATGAGTGGCTCATCGGGGCCGGAGGACTGTAACATATTCGCATCGCGTGCTCTCATACGTCAATCGAGATGACGTCATGTGATGCAGCGAAACTGTCGTGGAGCGGCTTCTGTTGCGAGCTCTGATTGTCTGTAGACAGATATTGACGATGGGAGACGGTGGTGACCTTCCGAACGTGTAAAGATTGTACCAGTTGGAAAGAGTTCAGTGCTCGTTGCGTAATTCATGGAAAAATGTAGTGTTTTCTCGACAGAAATCAACACGATTTCGACCGCTGCAGAATGAGTGTGATATTAGGCGTAGAATTTAGTTGTATGTAAAATAGCAACGCGAGGTTTGTAATAATATACCGAATTACGCTTATACGACATAATTGATAACTTAGTACGTACGGTGCATGTTATTACTTAGTACAGTAGATTAATCAAATAATGTGATCTCTGTTTGCTCTCGAGTCTCAGCATTTGTTTATTTAATAACAATAAACTATTAAACGATGTTTGACAAGTGTAAAGCGTATCTTATCAGAGATAAAAACAAATCAAGATTGATATGTTCACCTTAGAACGCCCTTTTTAGTTTCTTTAAAACTCAAATACTTTTAAAGATGCCTAAATAGACGAATTCAATTGCAACTGCTAAAGATTTTATATTTTTCTTTGCAAGAGGTGAACAGTTCTACGTTTATAAACTAATTCTGAATTTATTCACCGGAAGATTTACAATTATTTGGTTCATTAAATTCAATAATACATGCCATATATTTGTCTTGCTTAAAACGAAAGTTTGCCACTTATTAATCATTACAAATAATAAGTAAAAAAGAATATTTTACCGGCATATGTAATCGTTTTAATGTAATTAAAAATGTTTATCATATGTAAATTCTTACAAAACTTTGCAGGGATTAGATAAACATATTGAAAATGTTTGTACTTAGAATGAGATAAATACATCGTTTTGTATTTTATACAACATTTCTTATGTAATATTAATAATAGGTATATATTATATGCGATTAATGAGCTTTGTCAACGGGAAGCTTTGCCCCGGGCCCGTGATGAAACTGGGAGTCCTACAGGGTTCCATATTGGGACCTTTTCTGTTCCTCGTTTACGTTGTTGCCCTTTCTCTCTTTGACAAAGACGATCATAAGGTTGTTGTTGTTGTTTTCCGATGATACTTCGCTGATAATTTGCACACCATCTTAAATATACAAGAAAATATGAAATACTTATTTCTAATATTTAAAAATAAATACTGCTTTAATTTATTATTAGTATAGTATTTAGTGAAATTAAACATATTGTTTCGAAATAATCTTTAGTAATAAACAATGAAATACGGAAAGCAGCTCATTAAATTATATTCGGTTTTATACGCAGGTGTCTCATTTGTATAATAATTAGCCTAAATTATCCCATAGTTAATGGTAAATTGAACCCCCTAAATGTATATAAAATGTAACATTTTAATGATTTTTTTTCAGAATTCACTCTATGTTTTATATCGAAATATATACTTTAGAAATGCAAAATATGAGTTTAACATTTTCTATTTGTTTAAAATAAAATGCTACTTTAATAACAATAAATGAATTCAAACATTAACAAATCAACTTTACTTCACTGTAGAAAATTATTTAACGACTGAATAAATGGAACATTTAGTATTCTATACAAATATAAGGGATTGTCTCTTTGTAATTTCAATTTAACGCCGGTCTTTTTTTTAATTTTCCAAACTGGTGGCAGATTTGTTACCAACATACAGTTGTTATTGCATTTTTTTATAGCTGACAGGTTAGGGCTTGATTGTGATCACTCCTAATGATACAGTTGACAGGGAAGTGCGTTAATCTGGTAACAATGTACCTCCTATGGTTTCTACACACAGCATGTCTTTGATTGGTGGAATGGTAACTAGCCAAAGCCGAAGCCTTGCACCAGTCCAGACTCAGACAAACTAGAAAACGCGATTGCCTCTGCTAGCAAAGCGAATGCTCGAACCACTGCCAGTGAGGCTATCAAATATCAAATATAGATCTGATGCAGCGTTTTGGAGCTTTAATTGTGTTTTCGTCGATTTCGTAATCGCTGCCTTAAGTATTACTAAAGCGACGGAAAACGACGGTATTACTAAAGCTACAGCTAGATGATATAACAATCGTTTAAACAAAGTCAGTGGCGGTAGCCAGTGTTGTTTTATTAGTAACAGTGACGTAACACGGACATTGGACCTGTTTCATTGTTATGCCGGTCGTGTCCCATCACTACGGTATCGGTATAGATTTTTTAAGTGTCCATTATGTCATCGATCGTATGTCACACAATATCGACATCGAGTAATCTATATCCGTATAGTGATGTGATCTTTTTACCAAATCGCTTCGACAGCTTCGATTCCGGTTCAGATACTTCTTACATACGAGTACTGTAAAACAACGTCGTCCGCCGCGTTTGTCGGCCTTTTTCTCAAAATCTACTGAACGGATTTCTAAGCAATTTTCGACAATAGATGGAGCAATACAATAGAAAGCTTTGTGTATATAATTCGTCAAGAATTTATGTAATTCGTTTGAAATCTACCCATAACAGTTTCCTGGGGGTTTCATCGAAAACGTTGCCTAAACCCATAGACATGTAACAAAACAATGTTTCACGGAATTATACCTTTTTTATAGACCAACAATAAAGTCTAAGGTGGCACATATCTATCTTTTAAGGATCACTTACTATATTTATTTTTAATATTTAAAAAATGGTAACGCACAACGTGGTAATTGGATAGTTATATAAACGGATACATTACGAGTGCTTATAAACCAAAATACGTTAGTTACATTAGGTATTTTATGCACTTCAGTTTGATCTATTATAACATAAATATAAACCAATATTTCAGGAGTTATAGCAAAAACAGTAATCAACGTAAGCGAAAGCAAAATGCCGAGCTCGCTTGCAGAGCTGCTTGCTTTTGAGATGGTTTTGCTGCTATACTCACTGACTCACTCATTATGAGATATTGAAAACTATTAAAGATTAAAACTGACGTAGTACAAATGTCCCCATATTTCTACTGGGTCGGGAAATACGTCGGCAACAGCTTAAAAATATTTTAGTGCATCAACTTAAGTATGGAACCATTAGCGCAGTTTGAGCCGTCACTGTTTCGATATACGCACAAATGAAAGCAACAACTTGTGCTTAGATAATTAAGTACGAATCGTTTTCATCGCGACTATCAACAACAGCCACGAGAAGCGACGAGTAGACCAAGAGACGGCCACTACAACGTCGCCCCATTACCCAGGTCAATGAAACGCGTTAAACTCAAAAAGCCTGAATGGATTCTTATGCTGTTTTTATTAATGGATAAAACGATTCTTCAGTAAAGTTTGGGTACAAAATATGTCAGTTTTTTTTCTAAACCCCCTCAACCGAAAAAAATGTAAAAGAAGCACTATTAAAGTGGTTAAAAAGTCAAAATTATAATGAAACCTTTTGTAATTGTAAAATAAAATAAATAATATAGTTATACAAGTATAATACACGTTACATAGACAGTATCAAAGTAGCTAACTATTTAATGGAAATCAGGAGAAATAACAACTTTGATTTGTCCTTTATAATTATGATTGTTTATGTACCTAATAAAAGCAAATAGTTAAAAACATACGGGTATAATAAAACTGATGAGAAATTATGGGACGTGCAAGCGGGATTTAGAAGAGGAATGGGATGTACGGATCAGGTCTTTACGGTGCATAACTGAAAAATGTTTGGCTAAACACCAAAAAGCTTATTGCGCTTTCGTAGATTTAGAAAAGTCCTACGACCGAGTGGTGAGGAATGAGCTGTGCTCAACGTTATCTACGTATGGGGTGAGGGGTTGTCTGATCCAAGCATTGAAGTCTCTCTATGAGGGTTCTAGTGCTTATGTCAGAATAAACGAAAGAGGTGTTGGACAGGGATGTGTTGCGTCACCAGGGCTGTTCAACCTATTCATGGATAAAAGTTTGACAGATTTAAAAGAAAGTATGTATGGGTTAAGAATGAATGAATTACTCATCAAATGTTTACTCTATGCTGATGATCAAGTAATACTTCCGTCATCCGCTAATGAGCTACAGGAGATGCTTAATATTATGAATGAAGCTTTGAAAGGGAAAGGAATGAAAGTGAATGTAAACAAAACGAAAGTTATGCTTTTTGAACGAGATGAATCTATGATGAATGGCAATATTTTGATAGATGGGGAACAAGTGGAAGAGGTGAAAGAATTTGTATACTTGGGATCTAAATTTACAAAAGATGGAACATGTGAAAGTGATATTGAAAGGAGAGTGAATGCAGGGAATATGGTAAATGGTGCTCTGCACGCCTTTATGAATAGCCAGATGGTGTCTCAAAGGGCCAGACTGGCTGTGCATGCAGGAGTGTTGGTGCCAACACTTATGTATGGTAGTGAAAGTGGGGTATTGCAGAAGAATCACATAAATAAAATAAATGCGGTAGAGATGAGAGTGTTGAGAAGTATGAGTGGTTTAAAACTGAGTGACAGAGTACGAAATAGTGTGATAAGAGAACATTGTGGTATAAAAGAAGACGTAGTGACTAAAATCTAGAAAGGTATGCTTAGATAGTTTGGGCATGTAGAGACAATGAGTGAAAGGAGACTGAAAAAAGGATTTATGAGTCAAGAGTGACTGCGGAAAGTTGGAAGGGGAAGACCGAGGCGAACGTTCCTGGACCAAATCCAGGACATTTTAAATAACGGCCAGGTCAAGAGTACTCTAAACCGACGAACTTGTATGAAAGGTTTAATGAGAATGAAAGAAGCGAAGGAGATATGCAAGGATCGTGGCAAGTGGAAATATGTTTGTGTGTTGTCTCTGCCTATCCCAAAGGGAATGAGGCGTGATGCTATATATGTATGTATTATGTTTAATTGTGTCAAATTAATTTATTGTAAGAATGTCGCGAGGTCCCAATAGTTTGTAGCCTAACTGGTATTATACAACTTTTTTGATGGTAGTTTTGTATTTTTTTTTTTAGTATTGAGTTGAGTCGCCAACAATGTTCTACCTGCTACTGCCATATCCATTGTAAATGGGTTATGTCGAAGTGGTCACGTAATGTAGAACATTTGAGCAAAGAGACAGGCTCGGCCTAGTTTAGTCGCTTGTGCTCATATCTGTTTGTACACAAAATATCCCTAATATATGGAAGATCATAGTTTTAATTACCTGTTGTTTGTCTGGTGTCAATAAATGCATTTTTAATTTGAATTGGTGGAACCATAACGTTAATTGTTGGAGGTACCGGAAAAGTTGCAAGCTGCTTGGGAACTCTGAAATATAACAAAACTGTGTAATGTGTAGTGGAATATTTCTTTTTTTATTGATATACGGAAAAGTATAGGAGCTTTGATTTAAGGATCACTTTTTCTAATTTACCTTTTAAGAAAATGGTTGCGTTAATTAGGAAGTTATTCAGACTGACAGGGATAGAGACCGCGGCGGATCGTTTTAAAAAAAACCCTTGTTTGTTTGTACGTATGTTGGTTATAAAGATAAATGCCTCAAACTGGGTATATTAGAAAGCTTTTACATCATTAGAGTCTAGACTCAACATAAGACTATTTGCGCTAAAAAATGTCATTAAAAACGGACTTGCCCATATTCCCACGGGGTCGGGAACGATGTGGATGATTTAAAAGACGATATAAATCGATATAACCAGTTCGTATGTTGACTCTTGTAGTATAAGGCCGCCTACTCGCCCGCGATCGCTACACGTGGGTGTCAGTTCAACATACAGGTACGTAAATTATAAAGCGTGCTGTATACGTACAGCAATACACCCACTGCTCACGCTGTATGAAAATATTCCCTATTATGTGTTTCAATAATTACTTTAAAGGAATATCCAATCCCACGGTTGCATATACGTTCAATATTATGTCATACTCGTATGTTCGTAAACATATTCACTTATATACAGTACAATACAAAAACCATATAGCTTGACAACTCATGAGTTCGTGTCAGCGAGTTTTTGTGATAAATACTAGATTACGTGCGTGTAGTTTATGTACGTGTAACTTCGTCTGTATCATAAAATGATCCAGAAAAAAGGTTACAGTCAGTCCAGTTTATACTGTTTGCGCATCATCTTCCTCCAATTATATTTACACTGTAATCGAAAAAAATGTATTGCAATCCACTCTTAACATGATTATCACATTACAAATGTTACAGTCTACTAATAACATTTCCCTTCAGAAAACAATCGAAAGATCTAATCCAAAATTAAACTATATGAGTATGTCGTGTAGAATACTTTGTCATAACTTTCACTGTAATACTATAGAAGTTATTTATACCAAGTGGTTATAAATAAGGGTTTTATCTATATGTATTACTAAAGTCGTTAAAGCCCAGAGATCAGTAAAGACTAGAGAAATGTCTGTACAGATTTGTACGTTCCATAAGAAACGAATAATAGCAATAGAAGTCTCACCTAAACGGCTACAATATAATTGAGACAGTACATACAAATCGGAGGTTTGCATTAGCTAACACTTGTGTTAATGCGCTTATTAACCGTAAGGCCGCCTACACGCCGGCGTTAGTCGCACGTGGGTGTTGGTGGAGCGAACGAATCCTACGATCGTGTGCAACTTACTACACCTTGTTCCGTAGTGCCCCACTCGTCATTGACGAGTTTTTAACATCCACATGTCCTGTGTAATTGTATGATTTGTCATATCAAAAAGAAATGTGTAACCTGTGTCTCGGGCCGCCCGACAAAGTGAGAAAAGCTTAGGTTATTATTTCAATTTTGTGTATAGTAACATGATATGTTAGGAAAGGTTACTCATCAATAAAATCTTTATGGTACATGCTCACTGTCAACGGTATATATCTATCAGTGTGCGATAGAAACGTTGAGTAGAGAGAAGGATAAGCGCCTGTCCGCAATACGGCTAGCGCTGTTAGCGCTGGGTTAGAGTGAAAGACAGAAGCCAGACAGTAACGAAGCGATTTACCTTCTCATTAGAAAGTAGTCACGTAGCGACTTAAAGAACTTAGCATTTGCTAAAAGCCCAGGACAGAAATAAAAATGCCATTAAAGCTCGGCTAATACATGAAAACAACCTAATAATATTCTTTATCTAAGATATTCATTGGAGTTATATGGTGTGAACTATTATAATGTAATGTACACGAAAAACTAAAGCGATAAGGATTAATACTGTATACTTTTCCAATTGCCGCATTATACACGATCGATAAAAACCGTGATGGTCCTTTGATGAGATTCAGGTATAGAGTAGACACTGGTGTGAATACGGTCCCGGCACACTTGATTGGTCTTTCATATACTTCATTGTGCCTTTCGATCATGAAGAAACCTGTGTGTCTCAAAAACAATACCGGGATATTTATAGCTTCCCAAGCGTGATGGCTTAATGCTCTAAATCAAACGCATCCTGCTTTTGAGCCATCTTGATTGAAAAGGGAGTGCATCGACGGCCCTCTGCCTCGCCCTCTCCGTTGTCTCCTTCAGATTCGCAAAAGGAGACAAGTACCTTCCATCTCATTAGCAATCATTGGATTAACATTATATCTAATGTAATCGTTTAATTTGTAATAGTTTACCACAGTTTGTACACTAGACGTGTCAGTTATTTAAACACTTGCATTAGTATTCACGGGTTGTTTTATACAT
Source organism: Elymnias hypermnestra (assembly GCA_015832385.1). Classification (NCBI taxonomy): domain Eukaryota; kingdom Metazoa; phylum Arthropoda; class Insecta; order Lepidoptera; family Nymphalidae; genus Elymnias; species Elymnias hypermnestra. The sequence continues at coordinate 4,596,565 of JACTOM010000888.1, forward strand.
AAATTAGGTCTGTAATGAGGGTAATTCGCATTTAGGTCAGGCCTAGTTTTACACTTCAACGTAAAAACATTATAATAGAATTGATCAGTGTTAAAGAAAAACGTGAAATTTGATTGTATTTTTTCTAAACTGAGCAAAATCATAATATTATTTATTCAAGTGGCCATAACAAGTTTTTTTGGAAGCAAGTCTTTTTACGCTGAAGACGATGTTTTTTCAACAGATTCATTTTTACCTTTTGTAATATAAACGTGTTCTTTGCTTTCTTGCTGTAAACTCTGTAAAAGGTGGAATCTTACTTTTAAGGCCTTTAATAAAACAACATTTACACCGAATATAGGTTTTATTTGAATAGAAATTTGAATTGGAACATCTATTGCAACCTCATTGTCTCGCACCTACATTCCTTAAACTCCATCCGAAAATATCAAATCACTTTATGTAACAAACACACCAGAAGGTTTTGCTGATAATGGTCCTCTAAACTAAAGTTCACTAATTTTAATAACTGTCTGCATCAGTGTCGGATTGGTGACCAACGGACAGGCTAATGACGATTTGGAAGAGCTTATCCAGCCTAAATTAATAAATGTGATAAGTATAAGTCGCCACTTTACTGTCTATAATTAGATGACAACAAGTCTACAAAATTAGTAAATTTAGGGTCAAATAGATACATAAAAATTATAAAATCATAGTATACAACAATAGTAGAAGAAATACATAAAAAGTTAAATCAGAATTAAAAATTAACTAAAGAGAAGATTGATGGTTGGATTAAAAAAGACCTTTTTATGAATCTCAATCTATTATCATACCCTTTTGAGATGTTAAATTGTATGAGTATTTGTTGATGAAGGTTTAACGCAATATTCTGTACTGAAATTAATTTTATAAATTTCAGTACAGAATATATGAATTATCTGATGAACAAGTACATTCAATGTCTTAAAGGGTAGTTAAAGAGATTTAGGCTGCCTTAACAAAGTATAAATTTAATCAGTTAACCATAGAGACTCAACTTTAACATGGATTCCTAATAACATTGGTATTTCAGATTTGTACGGCGTTAAACCCTTTCAAAAGCTTCCTTCCAATCCACAGATAAGTTGTCAATGATTTTAATGAAACTAGTAACGAATTGACGTCAATAGATGTCGTCAGTTTCCAGTAGACGGTTATGTTACTATCGCCATCTATTGATATGTATCCGTGACTAGTTTAATAATATCACTACTAAAGTGGATCAAACGAAAGCTTTTCAATGAGTTCAGCGCGGACCAAACTTAAAATACCAAATGTAATCCCACTGAAGTAGTAAATCATTGGCTATAGTCTACTACTCCGTTTATCTGCGCAACGTCGCAAGTCTAAACTTCATTTAGCAATAGTTAAATCAAACTACCTTCGAATTACGAAAAGATATAGCAAGCAAATTATAGACATTTAACCTATTAAAGTTATTAGGTAGTAATATGTACAATTACTTTTTTTAATATTGCACCATCCGCTTTTGACCTTAACTCACACATTTCATCAAATCTTTTACATTTAAGGTATTTAAACGTAGTAAATGTTGTCCAACATCTTCCTCTGCCCTTGTCTTGTCTTTAAAGAGAAAACAAACACTAGACATTAGCCTTAAGTTATTTTATATACAATTATTTTTGGATATTGCAGCTATCAGTTAGAACTAATTTTGTAATTAAATTAGGGAAATATTTCTAGAGCTCTTCGTAAGTCGTGTGTTTACTTATAAGACGATATCAAGTACATCAAATACACGTTTTTGTTTGCTTACACGTTAACGCTTGACATTAACCTCGTCTGATGGCAAGATGATGCAGATTAAGATGGATTCACATATCCTGGTAAAAAGTCATTTACCTGCAATGGTTTATACGCAGCATGGTATCGGTACGCAATTTTTTTGCTTGATGGCACGTCTTTGCTGGTGGTGGCGAATGGCTTCGACCGAAATCTCCCATCAGTTAAACTCCAGACAAATTAGAAAATGCCTCTTCCTATATTGTGGAGCCCAGCGAGGTCGTCAATATATTTGATGTACTCGATAGTGCTAGAACCGAAATTTAGAAAGATTTTCCTAATTATTGAGATTAATTTAACAATTTCAGATTTCTTTGAATTTCTTTTTGTGTTAGTTAAAAGGAAGGTATTAGAATTAATCTACTCTACGTTCTCTATCCTAGAATTAAAATGCACTTAAACAACGAGGGATGAAAGACGTATCTAACAAAAATACAGCCCTTATTTCAATTAAAATTTAAAACTCAACCGCCGGGTGGCGTAGGGTTGTTACTTCCCGGGCCATGTTTTATGCCTCTTTTAACTTTCGTTTTCTTGCGAAACCTACACAAAAATATTTATAAAGGTTTACTTAACAAATAAGGTTACATAAATTATTATACAGGGTAGATTTTCTCAAACTTCGTTGGCATTGAATTCGTTTACAAGTATCACCGAAAACAGGGAATTGCTTTTTGGGCATCAAAACAATATGTGACAAAAAACTTATTGACAAAAGTTAATATTTTCATTTATCTTTACGCTTATTTATTTTCTCGTCGATGTTAAAACTTCTATAAGCTTATTGCTTTTCTCCATCAATTTTCTATTTGTCATTTGTATAATTTCTGCATCTTTCTTTATTTTAGATATAACAAAACAAGGATAATGTAAGGATTGAACATTTTGTGCGTGTTTAGTGTTTTCACTCGTTCTATTATAATATTTTAATTTTATCATAAGAGATATACTTTTGGTCATTCAGCCCTCGCAAATAAAAAAAAATCTTTGGTTTTCTAGCTTTTGCTGAGGCTTTACTGAAGTGCTATATGTACAGTTTACACCCAATCTACGATATTTTTTTAATTTTTTTTTATATGTATAAAACGCTACTCATTTAGAATTTCATTTACAATATTTTTTTGTTCACGTTATTTACATTTTTTTGTTGAAATCTTATTGATGTATTAAGACTAAATGTTACGTTTGAATTTCCGGAGCCAGTTTTTTTAATATTTGTTCTAAGTCTTAATGCAAAACTTGCAGCTCTATCTTTTATTTTTAACAAACGGTTCGTTTGTGATGATTTTTCATATTTACGACGAATAAAGTGGCATACTAGTTAAGGCTCCGGAAGTCCACGGATACTTCATTTATTACATTGTCTAAATCCTTAACTGTCTATTTATTTCATTATTAGAGGTATTGTGGTTTGATATCCGATAGATTCGCATACTTTTAATGTTTAATTATAAAATGAAATTTGGAGTATGGAATTTTGTTCATTGTTGGTATGAATTATTTAGTGATATCTTCCACAAGTATTTCGGTTGTAATTACATAGCTTTCCTTTACTCCTGAATTAATACTTAAAAGTCAGTAACACTCATACCAAGCTTGCTTTTATTTGTTTCTATGTTTTATTTTCTTCAATGGTTATTGCTGCTGCCAACTATATCTTTTACTAGTTTAATTCTGTACTTGATTTCGAGTCATTTTCACTAATAATTAATTAAATGACATGTCATCAGTTAAACAAACTGAATTATTTGAAAACTACTACATTACCAGTTTTTAAAAAGAGTTTGCTGTACATTTTTCTCTGAATACTAATCTATATTTGAAATATATAGATATTGGCGATCGATTTATTTACAAAAAAAGTGAAGTACACCTAGGTTTAGGGCACATTTATATTAAATATCCTAAATCTAAAACACCGTATTCCAGTTTCAGAACAGGATCCTGTTTATTACAACTAGCTACTTTCAAAGGCTATCTCAGGGCAATGGTTATTTACAAAGGCCAATTTAATTTGCCTTCAAACAACTTAATATTAAATCCAATGTTACACTGTAAAATAATACTAAATATCTGTTGTGATACTTCATGACTTTCGACCACAGTGTCGTCTATGAGCTATTTCATTATACACAGTTCTTTGACATTGTTTTAAATCTAGACAAAAACTATAATAAAACAGTTTTCACTAAGGCTGTTACTATTTAGTTAGATTACATACAGTCAAATGAATTTGTACCTGCCAACTTACATATTTATTCGAATAGAAGTATGGACTACAGTATTTACATCTATTGTGTCCATTCCATCCATTTGTTTTTCTCTTTATATGATGTAATTAATTAATTACTAGACAGTACATAATTTACGAAGACCGTGATCGAAATATTTCCAACGAGCCCTATGAATAGCTACATATGTGTATGTACATATTCCGTAGGATCTGGTATTATTTTTTAAGTAATTGAGAATGAAATGTAGTGTATAAGCAAGAAAGAAGTACCTTTTTAAAACTCGTTTAACTACGTAGTTTAAAGCTATAAAAAAGATTAGTATAATGTTTTTGAACATAGTTTTTCTAGCCAATATCAAATTAATCATTTATATTTCCGATTTTAATTGGGATCTTGACTATTCCGAGACTTTATTTTGAGTTTTAATTTAAAAGTAATCGATCTCTGAACTTGGGATCTTTTATTTAATATTGTTAGCGATGCATTTTTGACCCAAAACAATGACAATAAGAGGTGAAATTAGAAACCTATGTTATTCTTATCCATAAATCTCGTTCAAACTAGGAACTAGGTGACTCTGAAGTAACTGTACCTAAAGTTTTTAATTCTCATAATTACATAATACTTTTAAGACTTGTTGATGAGGTTCAGAATGTCAATTAATCCTAATATTTTAAACCGATTTAATAAGAGTTACACAAATATGAGGTCACGTACGGATTTCATTACAGTTTACCTTATTTTAACCCACTTACTTCTATTATGATATTTAACAATGACTTTCGCAAGACAAAATAAAATAACACTCAAGGATTTTATGGAGGAAATTGAGAAATGCTTTTTTGCATCTTTTTTCCTTTTTGTTCATGTATTTCTTAAATAAATGATAAATATAAATAACTTTTGCAATTTAATTATTTTACTGATGATTTTATTAAAATTATAGGAAAAAAATTTAATCTTTTAAAAGAAAATTATGTTAAAACTAATAATTACGTCAGATAATGTTACGGTTGATGTGATATTGACTTTATTACTAGGTGCTTAACTAATTTTATTCACAGACTACTCGTTTTTGCTTGCCCGATTGTGTAACGCCTTACTTGTACAAAAATATATAATCTCGATTTACCTAATGATATTTTTTTAATATTTTTTGAGATTTTTTTTAATTTTTTTGTGTTTTTTGTTTATATTTTTATTTTTATGTTCTAGGAAATTTTAAATTAGGGCTTAATCTATTATTCACAGACTACTTTTTCGTGACTAGATCGTTCATCTTTATTGTTTTATATATACAACTAACAATTCCTAAATTGTCCTTAATATTAAGTAAATCTATCGAAATGGTTACTTGTTAAATATATTTTGTATAGAAGAAATAATAGAATAGAAAATAATGTTTAAGTACGAGCAGATACTTGAACAGAAAATATATACAAAACTTAACATATTTTGTTACGATTGAAGTAAATTAAACTTTATAAATAACAGTTTGGAAATGACAAATCAGTGGAAAGAAAGTAATATGTCAAAAAGCTTATGACAAATCTACACTTGACTATATCCTAATACTCCGACGTGTCGCTTGCATTGTTTATATTTACACTTAAACATATCTTATATTAGAGAAAAGATTTTGCGAATCTCTCTTTATTGATTCTACGAGCATGTTTTGTATAGGATGAAAGTATACTCATTTGGGAAGCGGTAATTTATCTCTTAATGTCTCGACACTCATTCGTTTGGTGGTACGTGTTTGCTGATTGAGCGGTAATTAGCCACGGCCGAAGCCTGCCGGTCCAAAGTCAAACAAATGAGGACATTCTTCTGGGAATCGAACCCGAGATCTTTGCCCGTTTTTATTGTCCGATATTATTTCTAAAGCGTGACTTCAAATAATGTTGCTTTACTTTGTTGCTCTGGCTAATCTCTGAAACAGCTGGACCGATTTTGAGTGGACTTTAACTGACAGATAGCTGATGTTGTGAAGAGTATCCTAGGTTATTTTCATTTTCAAAAGGCATCCGGACTAACGCGAGTGGCAGCGATAGGAATAGCTAGTTAATTATAACTGTACAGGCTACATTTCCTATATTTAATTTCATTTGTTACTATTCTCTGCAGTCAAAGACGAACATTAATCGTTCTTTTCACTACTAACGTATATTTTAAAACTTGTTTGTTAATGCCGCTGTAACACTTGTTCTTATGCTATTTACAATTTAACTTAAATTACACAACGTATGTACTAAGGAAGACCTTTGGGAATGTCAATAGATATAAACTTACTTTTGTAGAATCCTATGAAGGGAAAATACATTTTAATGTGGAGATCAGTAGTTTTTGCATATTTACAGAAATGTCCGATAGTGGGTGAGTTTATCTGTTTACAGTCTAACTTATATATTGAAGGCAATACGGCAATACTTAAGCTACCCGTTGTTCATTCGTTTCGCTATTGATACATCGGCAAATTAATCAGAATCGTTCAGAATTTAGCTCATGCGTCGGGAATATTCCTACTTTTACGTACATTGTAAATTAAAGAGAAATATTGGAGTACTCTTTAGGACTAATCTCTACAAACATAAACCTAGAATTGATCTGTAAATAGATCTAAAATAACTCATCATCTTTGTCCATGTACATAAAAGGAGACCAATTACCTCAGTATACGACGATTACATAAAAAAAACAGGCCCGATATGAACTTCTCATTTTTCGTAATTGAATCTAAAAAGTTAACATTTTTATTAAAATATCATATGTCGGAATAACTTTCCATCTGTTCCCACATTTGTCTGGACAAAGGTAAAATGATTGTCGTCTTTACAAGTAAGACAGTAAAAAATGTTTATTTTTATGTTGCGAGTCTAAAAAATACACATTTTTTTCAGTATATGTAAAGACAACATTGTCGCATTTGGCTTCAATTTGTACGTATTGGGACGTTTAGTGGGAAAATTTGATTTTGTACGTATTATGGCATCTAGTGTGAGTTATCTCCCACATTTGTATAGACAAAAGTAAAAAAACTAAGTATTGGTTGTTTGAAATAAACAACACTAAGAAAATGATAATTTTGTACGTACTATGACATATAGTGAAATAATTTAGCTCCTACATTTATACAGACAGAGATAAAGGATGTCAGTTGTTGATGTTTTTATAAACAATAATAAAAAAATGTTCATTTTTAAGTTGCCAGTCCAAAAAATCAACATTTTTCATTATCTTGTGTAGAAATATGGCCACAAAATGTAATATTAGGCTTAGTTTTGTTTGTATAATGTTATATAGGGGAGACATTTACCTCCCACATTTGTAAAGACAAAGGTAAAAAAGCTAAATTATCATCGTCTTGGTAAATGTACCCATACAAAGGGTTCCTTTTTTAACTGCGAACCTATTTTTTTATTGCTATTTAGATTATGAAATATGTAATGGAGTAAGTTACATTTCAAAATTGTGTAGGCAAAGGTAAAGGTAAAGTATTGCTTTTTTTAAATAAACAGAATAAAAAATGTTAATGTTTAAGTTGCGAGTCAAAAAAATGTACATTTTTTATTATCTGTCGTAGCAATACTTGTAATAGTTACAAAACGGGATTTTAGGCTTAATTTTGTAGACATCATGACATGTGGAGTAATTGACCTCCTACTTTTGTATAGACAAACACGAAAGGTAAATTGTTATTTTTATAATGTACCAATGTAATACAATGTCCATTTTTAAGTTGCAAGCCAATTTTTTTTATTGCTACGTGTATTAGTGGAGTAAGTTACCTCCCACATTTGTAAGAACAGAGGTAAACATATCAAACTGTCAATTAGTAATGTAATTTTACCTATTGAATAAATATCTTTGTTGTTATTGAAACGGGTAGCTGTTTATTAATACTTCTTTTTAATATATTTCATCTTATAAGGCTACGAGGTAAATTTTGTTGCTCTCTGCTATTTCAATTTCGTTATTATTTTTCATGACTTCCTATATTTACAGTTGTACTTTAACTTATTCTATACAAATTATCATTAACTTTTTAATAAAAAATGCAAATATACATAAAGTATTAAATTAATACTGTTTGAATATTATAGGCTTTGTTGTTCATTCAATTTAAACGTTTTTAGCTGCTAAGAAAATGACGCGATAAATTTACGAGCACGCCACTGCTAAGTGTATACTTACGAAAATATTGTTTATTGTTCAGCAATCCTGGGTTGCCAAGCCTTATTAGAATGGTAGGTATAGGGGCCAAAATTTATGAAATCTCATTTATAAACGAAGAGCTTGGGCCCAATAATGGATTCTTAAAAGCACATTAACGCATTTGATAAAAAATGTCTCCTGTTTCTTGAATTTGAATCATCATGTGTTATATTACATAGGTTTTTTTTATATTTAATAGCTTACAATTTCTATGGGAGCGCACTGACCTGGGGAGGTAATTTACCTCTTGTCGTTTCGTACTGGAATGCATTTATTCTGCTTTGAGGTACGTCTTTGTAGGACGATAACCAGCCTCGGCCGAAACCTCTCACCAGTCCAACCCAGACAAATATGAAAATATAATTTCCTTTAAATTTTTGCTGGGAAAGCAATTATTTGCATGATCTCCGTTTTATATTAGCCCAATAAAGTAGTAACCCCAATGTAGCTCTGTTATAGATGATGACAGTTGATATTAAACCAGCAAGAGTAAGAAAGATATAAGTAACTATATTTTTTAAAATAGGTTACTTGATTCTTTTCCATCGGTTTCATTAAACTTAACACGATTAAGTACTTGACAGCCGCAGTATTAAAGGTCTTATTTTTCTAAACACATATAGAAGCCATAATCATGAGTGTCTTTTAATTTACTAATTTACATGTATTTGCTTTAAAACATAATTTAATTTTTTAATATTTTTTCTAAATTTTGAAGAAAAATTATTGCAAAACGACAAAAGTATTAATAATTTAAAGAATAATGTCATCAAAAAGTAAAAACAATCTTTACTTTTACTATATTACCTATTGCATGCATTTTTTTTAGAAACTTTCAATTTTTTAATTTTTTTGTTCTTTTTTGTAATTTTTTGGATTTTTTTGGTTTTTTACATGTTTAATATCCTAAATATATATAAAAATATATTCTCCTCTACGTAACACGATATTTACAGACTACTTTTGATGCAACGTCCTATGTACTCATGTTATCTTAGATCGTCTACTGTACTTATTTACATCGTTCGTCCTATTCTATTGCTACATCTATTTAGTAAATGCAAGTATAGTCCATATAGTACCTTAAAGAGGTCTATGAATAATGTACAAATACTAAAAAAACAGCATTGGCATAAATATACTCTACTAACGAAGCGAGTACTGGCATCAAATTTTTGTATTTGCATTAAGAATTTTGTGATTCTTTTGTTTCCTCAATTATGACTTTCAACAAAATATACAAAAGTAAAAATATTAGAAGTAATAGACTCTTTAAACATACGTAAAGAATGTAAAGATACCGTTTAAGTTATACCTGAAATAAGTTCCGTTACGAAATATTTTTAATATTGTTAGCTTAAAAAAATTAAGATAAAAGTGGATAATTCATATTTAAACCTCTTCACGATTAAATGTAATATTATTTATGCATTACGAGTATTTATAGTTAATATTTGTGTAATTAAGGGGTTAGGGGCATACAGAATTTCTAAAAAAATGCTTATTTTTTTAAAGTGTACTTAAATATTATTTAATTTTTGTTTGAATTCGTTAAATTTAAAAAAAAAATTTGTATTGTTTTCCATTTCTTTTTTTCAGATTTTAACTTGAAAATGTCATCTGCAAAATTTTAATTGAAATATTTTCTCAAGTTACAACAATTTGGTGACGTCGGTTTTATAAAATAAATTAAGTTACTATCAAAAACCATATTGAAATACTGGGTATTTGGTACCTCTGGTTGCCCCTAACTCCTTAAACCCTTAATTTATATTTACAATCCTGTGCCCAGCACGAAGAACTACTCGATGTAACATAGCAGGCTAAAACTACAAGCGAAACTTAACTAGGCCGGGGTCCTTTCGTTCAGATGTTCTGTACAGTATATTCAGTTCTCCCGTACTTTCCTACTGCCTATATCCGTCATTTTTGTTGGTCACGTATTTTGTGAACTCTTAAACAATTTACAACTTACCATATACATAGAGTAGTTAATTTACACCTAAACAATTCACCGCAATTTGTAAACTTATCAAAATATACAAATAACAACACAAGTAATCTTAATCTCAAATATTGACTTTACGCAAATGTAAATTAAGGAAACAATAAAAAACGCAGCCCTCGAGTTAATGAAAAAAAACTATAAATCTCGAAACCGTAAACGGAAAAAACATGGTAAAAGTGAAAGTTCACATAAAGTGATTCCATTTGCTGCTGTTATTACAAAATATTCCATTCTTTCCAATATCCAAAGCCTATGTACATGAGGTTGCAATAGATTTGAAAAAGGTTACATAAATATATGCCTATCATTTTCAATACGACAGTTTAGTAAAATCTAAAGTATGTTATAAGACTACTGCGGAACCCGTCATAAAATATGTCACGTATTATTTAATGTCTAAATTAACCCCCTCCTGTCTCCACGGCATATATGACAAGAATACTAGTTCAGAGTTTTCAACATCATAGTATTTTATTTATGTGCAATAACGTGCTTTCATCATTAACAAATTTCTATTCTCGTAACAAGATAATTATAAAGTTTTCCTTAATTATTAAAAAGACAGCATACGTCACGTTGTCGTTGCTAAACCCCCTTGTAACGGTTCACGACACGTTCATTTTTCCTTAGACCCCTTCTAACCCTTTTTTCAAATCCTGTTAGAAATGCAAAAAATACCTGAAATGCCCCAAAAACTTCCTAATTGCCTGGTGTACCTCTGCCCCCCCCCCCCTCTCAACACAGGTGCCAACATATTTTATGAAGGGTTCCTAATCCTTATTTTTGTATTTATTTAGCAATTAATAGACATGTACGTCGAATCCTTTCTTGGCTGCTATGGGTAGGCGTTCACCCATCAGATACGGGTTTTCGACCTAAAATTGCAAACATTCTAATAAGAGACGATCTTGACGTTAATGAAATTCAACTAAATGACGTTATTATAACACTTCGTAGTTGAAGTAGGCGTCGCATAATATCTTATGACAAAGCTTTCAATAATTTAATTGCACCAAAACTGCCAATAAACTGTGAAATTAAATGTAATAAACATGAAGGAAATTAAAAGATTTTATTTCGTCAGATGTAGTTAATAAAGCTTAATTAGGGAGGCAGTTATTACGCACAAAACAATATTAACGCACATTTTATTCTGTGCCATTGGCAAATCTATGTAAATGAATTTCCACAAAACTTCCAGAAGACACGAAAACATTGGATTTATTCTTGAAACGTTTTTAGGCCGTTCTTGAGCACACTACGTCCATTAGGCCAAAATGGGCAGCTAAATTCAGCCTACCTATTTAACGGTACCTGTATTTACATCGATAGAAGACATGTGACATGATACGTTTAGCTGTTAGCAATGATTAAGGCATCAAAATACGTAACTATACGATACTAACGTCGTTGTTGTACTTCTTGGCGACGAGGTTCTTGTGGTGGTCGGGGAAGCGCATGTTGAGCTCGGCCGGCTCGGGCGGGCAGCTGAACATGTGCTCGCCGTCGCACATGCAGCGCTGCGACAGCTGGTACTCGCGGCTGAAGGCAGCCGTGTTCTCGAACTCGCTGATGCAACCTTGATCCTCTGCGCCACGAGAACGTGGTTAACCCAAAAGGTGTCTTTGATACAGGCTTAAAGAAATCTATGCTGGGTATAGTAGACGGCACGAATTTAGAAAGTGCCTCGAGCCATGATCACTCCTGTTCAGGCTAATAGTAGAGTGCACATGAAGAAAAAAAGAGGATTTCTAAAAAAGCTATCATTTCAGTGTGGACAATTTTCAGAATTGATGGTGGATTTGACGATACAAAAGAGCATGCCAAGAATCAACAAAATTCTTTTCTGAAACAGACATTTACACACTGATGTAACATATCTTAATAGACATCAGGAAAAATAGATCATGTGCTTGCCGTAGTTCCTTACCAGTATATCCGACGGGGCAGGGGTTTGGCGGGTTACAGTAAGCCGGGAGGACGGCGTCGGTCTTGATCATCTGCCGGTTAGGCACCAGTCCGGAAGGCTGCAGACGTTGCTCACCCTCGCCCGCACCACCGGTTACGTACTGATGGCCCCACAATGAACTGCAAAAGCACCAGACATTGTTACGTGACCCCTGTAGCCCGAAGAAATTTCCTAAAGATGTTTTATCATTTCTGTCACTTTGTAAAACCCTGGTCTTTTTGACATTGTATACCATGACTTGCTTTAGTAGAGTCACCACTATTACCAGCTGAAGGCTGCTTTAATCGGCATTAATAAAGAATATACTTTATTAATAAAGCATTACATAAAATCCAAGAATATAACGAAATTACTTAAGAAGTATTTGCCTTTAACCAATATTCAACAATTCGATATTTAAAAGCGATTTCAATAGGAAATAAAGTTTATTTATGGATTGAAGTATTTTGAACTTCAATGATGACGGTTCCAGACGAATTCATTCTGACATCAGGATGATATTTGTTAAAGGGAATTTAAAAAATCCTGGTGGTGTAAGTGCAAAACTTTGCTTACGCTTAACTTTTGATTTTAAATTAGAACTGAAACTGGTCTATGCTCCAAATTGAGTCAAGTTACACAGTAGAAAATGTCATCAAAATCGGTTAAGTAGTTTCGCAATCAACATCTATGTATGAGAGTATATAATCTCGTATCATTTATATACTCTCATATGTAGCTATAGATTATGTAATAAAAAACAATGATCTAAAAGGTAAGGCATCAAACTCTTTTTAGTAATTTCTCTTTTCCTTTTACATCCGCTTAAACCTTAAAGAACTTCTTCCTACATAATATACAGAACACCAGGTCGTGACAAGCTGGCGATATTTGTGTGGACTTAATTGAATTCTTTTGCTGCAAGGGCCTCGTAGGACGATAGCTGGTGGGCCGAGTATTGACACTAACTCGTTAAAGCCCACACCGACATGCTTAATTATTTTAAGTGCTTGACTTTTATGTAACTTCAGCGTCTAATACACCGAGAAATATTTATAGGGCTTGATTACAATTGAATATCATATTATTCGTTCAACATTCGGCATGTGACTTCTTTTATTCCAAGCATTCGGTTTGAAGTGTCGGCTTCAATTCCCAAATCAAATTTAGGAAATGTTACATATAAAATTCATCAAAGGTCAGTACCCGGAATCTCCTCCCCTCTGTCTGTTTGAGACTTTGGGCACGGAGAACCATTGCTATTCTAATCGACTTTTTCATTAACATTAGTAAATATAGCAGTAGTTTCTCGTTATCTCCTGTGGCAGACCTTTCAGAGGATTTGTATACCTAAAGAAGTAGATTTTTATCGTTTTCGCAGGACGTAGGAAATTTGTAAATATAAACGATATAAACGAGTGTTTCCGCTACGTAGTTCCACGACAGACAGACATCTTCATAGTTACATTGACGAGTAAGGTTGAGGGTTAAAAGCGAGGCTATGGAACGTAAAGGAATGGGCAAATTTCGAAACGCCCACTGCAATATTGACGAGGTATATGAAGAAAAAGAAGAAGTGACCTGTGCTGCAAGTACTCTTGGTCGCGCAGGCTGGGGCTGGGGTTGCCGTCCAGCAGCGAGTCGTAGTCCAGCTGCTCGTGGCCCCGCTGCTGGCTGGCGCGCGCCATCAGCGCGAGGTGCCTCTCGCTGGACGGGAACTCGAGGTACGTGGACGCGTCGCTCAGCTCTTTGTCCATACGCTCGACAACCTCACGAAGCAAAGCCTCCGTTAAGATATGCTCCTGGCGAAAAGAACACTGCCTCAGTCTCGGGAATTATTTAACACCCCTGCCAGGGAACATCAAAAGCATCCGATCTCTGTTCAGGCAAGTAGTATCAAAGGTTCGCGTAGCGCAACTTCCTTAAGAAAGTGGTACATGAAGAGAGGAGATTGACTTGAGAAGATTTCATCTATTTATTTTCGCTAATTGGAGTCACATTACGATTGACGCAGGTATCACTGAATAAATGGGATTGAGTAAGATGTACATACCTTTCCCCCAATAGAACCATGGGGGATAAAGCCCATCGCCCCGACGATGCTTATTGCCATAACCAAAAGTCCGCGGGGGGCCATTGCGTATCTAGGAAGACGAAACCTTATGTATTTACGTCATAAAAACATGTAAAAATCAAATTTAACAAAATAATTTGTAAGCCATGACGAAAGAGGGTAGACATGTGCTTTCTTGCGGACACATGTCCTATACAGGCACTCCTCGCTCTACTTTAGATAAAACTAGATACCTAATTATTGTTTGGTATTCACGGAGTCGATTGGACGTCACAACTGTTTTTTTAAAACGAAAAGTCAGTCCATTCATGTGCTCGCGGGCTCAATTAACACTGTAATTACTATTTTATTAATGGAACAAATCGAAAGCACTTGTCATCATAAAGTAACCGGCATGAATCAAACATAGTTGCAAGCTGTCCATCGTTGCCATAGAAACGACAATTGTTCAGCTTTTTTGCGAAAGTTTTTATTGGTACTTAGCGTTTTATTAGCAATGATGCAAATCAATCAAGCGATACAAGTAACATGACATAACATTGTTATTATGACGTGTTTTTTATATAGAAGCCGTCGTAGGTCAAGTGGGAGTGGAGACGAACGCTTGGGTGTATCCTACAGGTGTGGGTATTATATACAGCATTAGAGGGTGGCAAGGAGGGCACATGCCGGCAACTTCTCTCCAACAGGGGCCCGCCATTGCTATCCGAGTATACAAACCGAGTAGAAAAGGTCATTTCGTAAGATAAAGGTTATGTAATTGACATAAAATCCTATCAGAATCAGATGTCAAGGGCATTCCAAGAAATTACTACCTGTCCGAGAAAAGAACTATCGTTGAGGGAATGCAAAGACTCCTAACTCTCGCAAATATTTGACACTCCAGACGTCATAAAATTTATCGACCTGAATGAGAAGAGATTTCCTGGCAATGGTCACGTAATGCCATTGTTCAATGCCTCGCAAAGATCTAACGATAGAGAACTCCTATAGATCTAATATAAAGGTATACCGCCTTTGCAAAATATAATGCCTAGAACTTGACGAAGATATACTGTGTCAAGATGTTATAATTGGGTTCTTGCAAAAGTGTAATATTAAAAAGTTTACAAAGGTATACCGCCAATGATCTCAGTCAAAGCCCAAAACTTCGCAAAGATCTAATGCCCACAATTTTGCAAAGATCTACCGTCTAGGGCTTCGCAAATATTTAGCATCTACCGTCACATAATCTTAAAGATTGAATGAACTTCGCAACTTCAGATTTTCAGAGAATAATGTGACCGAGTCTAATTGATGATTTACGTGCTGTAGTTCTTGAAGAGAAAAGCATTGTGTGGTTTTGTGAAACCAAGATGCCAGTGTAACAGTTCATTGTCGTCTCCATATATGTTGGCCAGCTGTATTGTTTCACTTGAAATATTTTCGATTTGATTCGAACTTATCTAGTTTAAATATTGAAAATCAGCTGGGTTTCCAAGTGCGTAACCCTAAATTCGGCTTAAACTGACGTAAAATGGTGTAGGTGTAGCGATTAAGATGCTATCTCAAGTTTTGGAGCTCACCTAGACCGGCTGCTTTGATGTTGTGTTTACATTTGCATCATAGTCGATTCATATTAATAACAATACATATTTTTTATAATTAGTAACCTACGACGTTAGCCGAGGTTAATTTTAAGCCATAGAATTTGGTGTCAAAACGAGCCTTTGGGTTATCTTGTCCAAATCCTCTTGGAAAATACATAAAATGCTATATATCAGTCTTTAGGTGGCATCCAATACCAATTTTCTATCTTAGTTTAGAAAATAGACCGATAGGGTTATTTTACAGTTGTGCTGACTGCATTGGCGTTGAATTTACTAGGCTTTCAAGCCAGTAGGTTTAATGAACCGCTACAAGATATACATACACATGTGTATAATATAATTGTTCCAACATGTCTATATATTTCATTTGTAACGAAGTAACCGAAACTATCGCGCAGGTTGATTAGAACTTGACATTGTTACTCCTGTGGCAACGTAGACGTTTAGTAAGAACGGATTTCACTTAACGATCGTTGCCATAACAACCTTTGCTAAATATTTTTTAGAGCAAAATGTAATAGTAAAAGGAGCCATCAGATTTGGAAGGAGGAGACAATGACGAGTATTTCTTTCATTTTTTGTATTCAGTTGTATTCTCCTTTGAATCCAGATTAACTATGTACCCTTTCCAAGTAACAGTACATTAAAGATATTTATATTTAATATTAAGACAGAAATAGCATGTTATGCAAATACACGAGATCATAAATAGATGTTCTAAAACTGACATATTGGTGCTGATGACAAATGTAATCATTTGCAATACGTCATCATTTTCAATTTCAATAAGTGCCTGAAATCAAGTCAAATTACTATTTATTCAAGTAGGCTTTAGTAGAAGTCCCATTCATATTATTTCAATGTACGACTGATGATATTAACTCTAAAAAACGAGTTCCTTTGCTACTACTTTTGTTAAAAACCCATCACGATATAAGTCAAGTGTCCTTTGTTTATCATAACCATTACAATATTACGTGATTCCATAGCATTCTAGTTAGCATGAAGTTTTTGAATCGTTTCAGTAATCTACATATAGGAATATACTTTTTACCGACAAGAGGTCAGCCATTGAGTGGGGATGCTAATTAAAATAAATCAAAGCTTCACATTTACAAACTATATCTTTTATGGTAATATAAATGAAATTTGGTATCACCAAACCTGAAAAAGGACTATAAGCTCTTTGCAGTAATACACAGCAAATAGCTCATTGAAGTATTTATACACTGGTTAACAATTTGCCTAAATTAATGAAAATGTTAGCCAAAAAACCTTCCACGCAGACGAAGTCGCGGGTTCAGCTCATCCTTAATAACGGATTTGTATTTGGATACCTTAGTGCTTTGGCTGCAATTTTAACAGATTGGAAGTGATGATACAGTTTAAGATGGAAGTGCTCAAACGTGGTAAAAGGTAATTTACCTCTAATAGTTTCTATATATCATTGTTTAGTCTCCGATATGTCCAGACTTAGACAAATTAGAATATGTTATTTCTTAAATCTGTCCTGTCAGGAATCCAATCCGGCTTTCAGCTAGTTTTAATATAGGAAACATATTTTATCGATAAAAATTCGTTCGATATCGGAAATGAACCCAGAGCTTTAAATAACCCAATCAATAACACGCACCGTTGCGCCCTTCGAGCCGTTACTGATTGGATACACGTCATCGTATCACCTAAAATATTACATAGAATACATATTTATAAACTATCCTTTGATCATTAATCAAAACTAATCAAAAACTCTACATTTCATAGAGAACACCGAGTGAACTTGTTTCCGAATATAGTTTGTTTTCGATATGTGCGGTGATGATTTGAAAAAAATCAAATTACAATTTAAACCTACAAGGGTTTTTTCGCAATCTAGAAGAACCCACAGCAAACTCGATCATGTATTCCTTTTACGTCATCATTATTATGGTACTACAATAAATAACGTTTTTGTATAATTCAATGTCATATCTAGATTGTATTCTGTGTTGTTTCCGTTTTGGATGTGTTGTCCAAGTTTTCAGTTCTCCTGTGCCTAAACTCACACACTCGCCGGATCACATTACGAACTGTTCAAACTATTCGCAATTGACTTGAGGGGCTAAATACAGAATTCCTCATATTCGTACGGGGTCGGAAACTGGAGAGAATTGAAAGAACATTTTGACCGTTCCCAACAAAACCATCCGTTGGTCTCATACATAAATGAAACGTTGCAAATAGAGTTAATTAGCGATTGAGTTGACATGGGCTCCATAGCGATCTATGGCAGTTTGTCTAACGTGTATCGGCAAAGGAAACATCGCCAGAAGACATGGCAGTGTGTGGTGTCGACTGAGAGCGCGCGCGGGCGGAGGACGCTCCGGCGCCCGCGCACCTGCACAGAGTAGCTGCGCGCACGCAGAGTAGCTCGAACCCCTTCGTTTATGTTTGACACCAACCCGTTTAACTCCCGAAATATAGGGAACATAGCGATCCACAGACTTCGTAACCACATCCTGTGTAACGCAGACGATTTGTTGTTAAACTTCTAGTGACCGTCTGAAAGGAGTCTCTGAGCTAGAGTAGTTCTGTGTAGTGGACTAATACAATCGTTGCATCACCTTTCTGATGTATAGGGCTCGGGGCACTTTCGAAGTCTACGACGGACTTTGGAACAAACAAATTTCGTGCGTAATATATAAAACTAGCTGTCCAACGGTGTCATCATGATTCAGTATTTATCGGATCGAATTCTCAATCTAAAGCGTTCGCGAATCCATCCGAGGGCACACATACAATTTCAACAAAATCGGTCAACGTGTTTAATAAACCACGTTCAAAACTGATTTTACGTTAACATCTAGATCTGAAGTGACATTCAGCTCGACAAATAAATACGCGTAATTAGTTACGGGTGACAATAACAATGTTCACATTTGGAAGAACTTGAACTTTTAGCTTTTATTTCTAAGAGGTCATAGGAGGATAATGTCGCCGACCTTTTTTGGGACGGCATAGGAGAAAAGAGGTGCAAGGCGGCGCCTCCCTTCTGCGATATTATTATTTTGCTGAAGGAGGCACGTGAAAGGCAGAGTGAGGGCGCCATGGATGCTCCTCTCTTCTGGGAGGGCAGGAGGTACAAGGCGTAAGTTTGCGCATCGCCTAAGTTTCCCAATGGGATTCATCCGGTGTTCCACTAATTAGAAAGCCATTGGGAAAACTGTCTCTGTATCAAATTGCTCTGTACCCGTAGAAAGTTTGAATGAATAGTAGTGAATGGACAGCGATCGTTTTAGCCGAGTGACTCGAAACCGGTATGTGACATTGGCAACACTGCTCTACGCGGGATGGTGATATAATGAGCATTTTATCTTAGTTTTTGTCCATGTAACGCATGTCGCATTACGGCCGCCTGCTAAATGGAGGTACGGTGGAAAGTGCTCGGCAGAACAAGGCCAATATTTTTGCTTATCCGTACAAAAGAAGCTGCACTTGCATCATGGTTACATAAAAGCAATGTTATTTTTGACGGGTCTGCGTTTCAGGTCATGGTAAGCGATGACCCAGTCTAAGTTGAAGCGCGTTATCCAGGTGAAATTTATTTGGGAAAATATTTTGTATGTCTTCTGGTAGGGCGGTAAACTGCCACGGATGAAGCCTCGCGCCCGCGTTAGATAAATTACAAATTGCAATTGCCTGACTTAATGCTATCGGGAATCAGGACCTCTGCTAACGAAGCCAGTATTCGCAACATAATTAAAACCGTCGATTTCATTTTACATAAAAGGTACAAAATCAAAGTGTTACAAATTCCCGTGGGCTACGTAAAATTAACAATTGGAGGGTACCTCGATGTTTCTATAACAAACTGTTGAAGACGTATCGAAGATACGAATTTTATAAGAGTAAGTCAATCGAAAAGTCATAGCGATATAAATGTAGGAGTGTTATCCGGCTAAGATTGTTGTGGGTTCTTCTTAGATCAGGGCGAAAATAACCACAGTGACCAGTTTTTGTAGGTACAAAGGTGTTTTCTTACAATTTCAATGTATAGCATAAAAAGATGTTTTATTAGCGCATATACATATGATTTCAATGTAACAAGTTTGTTTTTGTTTCGTATGTCGTATGAAGTTCGAAGCTAAAAGCGCCATGAAAATCAATATTCCAGTTGCACTGGGCGCAGAATCCGCCATCCTAGACCTACCTGGACGGGGTGGAGTCTGCCTAGGCACAGGGGCGGTGCAGGGTGCATGAATCGATACAGGGGTGCATTCGCTTCCCCCTACCCCGCGGGAAAAGCTCCGTTATAACTGAGCTTTGCCCGGGCGATGTTCAGTTTAAACACAGCTAAAGCTGTTTTAGTTATAAAAATGCTTCAAATTCAAAATATATATGCCATCTCTTTTATTTATAGAACTATAAAAGAAGAATTATCCCACCTCGCAATGTTTTGGTATATCTCTAAGGGATAAGGCAGCGCTTTCGACGAAAGCTCACAGACAACTTAGTATTCAAGCACATAAAGAACACCCTTGACAAATTATGTACATAAACCTTCTTAATGAATCATTCTTATCTGTTTGTGAAAGCTGCATGAAAGTGCATTTTTTTTCGTTTTCGAGTACAATTTGATTAAACCGCATTATACTACAATTAACTCTTTCAACTGCGTAAAGTATTAACGTGTAAGTACATATTTTTGTGCCCCCCAAAGTCATGTAAAGCAAGAACAAAATAAGATGTTCAATATTATATGTTTCATTAGTCAAAAATAATTTTTATATCAACTTTTCACGCCTGAACCAACTGTTTTAATAGAGTACAGTGGTCTGTGTTTCAATTTTCCTCCACATCGTTTTAAAGATGTGACAAAAACATACTTATACACAAAGCAAATGATCATATTGAAGAGTAATTTTAAATACATGGTTGATGCTAAGCAAATATTTCAAAGTGCAAAAAATATCTTATTACTCTTTCGAAATCTTTCGCATTTTATTTTAATAATATTTGTAAAGATTCCATTAGGAAATATACCTTTTCATGAGACAAAGAGACAACAATAATATTGACAACGTGTCAGTCCTGCGCCGACTACCTGTTGCTACCCACATTCAACATGGAATTATACTGAATATTTCCATTTTTACCAACACAACGAGAGATACATTTAATACAAATAGGCAAATAGAAGAACAAGTGTACTACTAGAAACGCAACATATATAAATATATCAAACAAAGAAAAGCAGAAGTTGAATGCACAAATATGATATAGCAGAGTTTATAAACGCAAAGACAAAGAATCTTTTTTAGTAGAAATAAAAATGATCGGTGAAGACGCAAGGAAAGAAGCTAAAGTCTTTAGCCAGGCTTTCGACTCCCTCACACACGTAATGACGCCGACGTTGCATGCGTCGCGGTACGACCCCGCTCGAGCCAAGATACGAGTAGCTACGAGTCACCGACTGAGGCTCTATTTGGAGGCAACAAGACAGTTCATTAGAGTAAGTGCGTCACAGTGTCAGCCGGTGACGTCACGCGGCGCGTGGCAAGGGTCACCTTCGCCGGCAGCACCCAAACAATCGGAAACCAAGTATATATAAAGAGAAGCATACGGAGATACATAATAACGTCACGATTACTTACATAGATTATAATCGCAGAGGAAGGATAGATAAAAAGCGTCCGTTTGTTAATATTTTAAATCCGACTTACTTGCAGCCTGACCAAACTCGCAATAATTATAATCAACGCCACCGCTAGGTACATGCACTTGTTTTTTTATGGACTATTCCTGAATCCCGTCGTTACCCGTGTGAAAATGTACTCACCGGCTCGGTACCACCAGCGGAGTGGGGCACTCCGCCGGCGGGCCCGCGCGGTCGATGCCGCGGCGCATGCGTGGTGGGCCTGCGCGCGGGACTATTCCGGAACGCCGGTACCACGGGCGCGCGACTCGACTCGCCACGACGCCAGTGGTCCAGAGCACACGAAACCTCCACGGCTGCAGGCCCAGGCCGAGCTGCAAGACGGCGGAGAGAAGTGAGCATTCCAATGGGCATTGCGACGCCTCCATCCTCGCAAATGACACTCGCCATACCTGGGTCTGGATTGTGTCTGGAAACCCGTTCAATCCCCATCGAGTGACAAAATTTTATATCACTTTCATTTCAACAGAAAGAAACCTTAAACCTTCTTTTCGTTGAAAGAATATCGAGACTAAAAGACAAGTCACAGAACCGGCCGAGCCGGTGGTAGATTTGTTACCATGGAACTGACTAATGACAGATCTGCCTGAGCAGACTTAATACCCCTAAATAATACCCCTGAACTAAATAAAATAATTAACAATGAGATGATGATAGTAAAAAAGGGGCTCCCAACTAAGATTTATGTGGGTTCTTCTTAGAATAAGTAATACCGTTATCCGATTCTGTAAAATGTCTCACGCTTTACTCTTCTCACGTCACAAATAGAATGAATCTCGCTCTCTTGCGTTGCCATCAATTATACCCCTTCGTAAAACTCCCCACTCGAAAAATAATAACACCACCAATCACAATCACAGATTTGAAACTACTGTATTCATTCAATTCCAATTCAATTCAATAAACACTTTTTTATCTAAGTTTTAAATACATTTAAAAGCTTTCGTGTATATAAGACGTCTTTCCTCTTTTCATAAAACATTTGAACACAGTTTGACTGCCGTTCATTTATTGGCATTAACAATTTATATAAAGTTAATTGATGTGTTAAATAAGTGAGTTTAAAACGTATACGAGAATTAAAAGTAACCGGAGAGCCTTATTCGGGGAATGCCATTCGCAATGCAGCTCGTTGCACCGAGCGATGTCGCAGTCATATCGCTTCGGGATAGCTTTTCTCTTTGTTCGAGCCCCCATTTTCCAGCTTCACTTGCAGTCTAGTTTCCATATCGCTTTGAAGTAGTAACGATGCCGTATTTACATCCGAGTTAATATGACTATTGCATTCGCACTTGCTATCGCAGACAGTCTGTGATTACAGCTCCTTTATATGGGGCGATTTGAAAACGGTATTTATTAAAACGAAATGAAGACATTTTTTATTTAAGTGAACTTAAAATGTTCCCTGGATACGAGAAACTCAGTTTTTACTTTTACGATAAAAAGACATGGAGATGTGTACATGTAAATAGATTAATTCGACACACTTAATAGATAGTGTAATCCGTGTAAGTCCTGATGTGTTTTTCTAAAATAAATGTAGCTTAAGATACTCCTCAGATCATCGGCTTTTGAGTCACTGAAACATCGCTTCAGGTCTTTCAGAGAATGTAACTCATAATACAGTCTAAGATTGAGTAAGAGGTTATTTATAATTTATGGTTTCCACAAAGCTTCGAACCGGTAACGCAAAGTTTAAGGCTCGGTGGGATGTTTTTGCTGTTAGGGTGCTGACTTGCCACGGTCGATACCTCACATCAAACCAGACTCAAGCCAATGAGGTATGTTGAGTGGAAGTGGCTTTCTATTTTCACCTGCGAGACCCACGAGCTAGGGAGGGATAATGCAGTAGATGTTCCCTTTCACTGCCGAGAGAGGAGGAATACTAGGCGGTACTTGTTTATGCAACTGCTCTCCTCTCCATGAATCATTTGGGGCGCCAGGGACGAACGCGCAAGCTGATCCTTTAGTGTCGCATCTACGGATCCCTCACTCCTGACCCATTTGGGTCGGAAATGAGGTAGTTCAGCACCGAGTACTTCGCATTAGCGAATGTTGGTAGTTAGTATTATGCAAAATTGTTGTGTCGAAAACTTAAGACATAAATTTCTTTGTACCGGTCCATATTATAAGTTAGGTGAAATCGTAGTCACCGCTTATCTGACGATAAATATGGTTCAATATTTGGTCCTGTTAACCCGCAGTGGAGCAGCATGGACGTCCATCCAACAGTAACACAGATGAGAGTGTTGTCGCATGCTTTGCAGCATTGATCATGAAATGGGCGCCGGTGAGGCGTTTCCGCGGAAAAAAGTCTTCGTGTTAAATCGCGTCACAACGGAGATTCATTCGAGTTGTATCAGTGGCTCAGTAAAGTGTTTATTGTGTGTCGTAAATCACTGAATTATTCGTGTAGTAAACTGTAATAAAGTATTTAGTGTGACATAACCGGTGTTGATAAGTTAAAGTACTATGGATTAAAGTGACTATAGTTGTACATGTACGCGTTTAATTTATTTATTCTGTGCAGTCGGATGACAAGAGGATTCCAGCGCGTTTCATTCTGCCTTTCTTTCTTTTCCTGTTCTGAGAAGAACCCAAAGCTTAGCCAGATAAAAAAGTACAGAAATACTGGCTTTTACAGAGTCCGTAGAACAGTGTGTAAGTAACCCTCCTCCAAATATCGTATAAAACGAAGCCACACGACACTCGTATCGCAGTATCGCAATAATGTTGTATCGCCAACGAGGCAGATGCGGGACGCTGTAGAGAGGGATGCACTCTACGGGAGAGGGATATTGATTTTGAAGGCACCTCTTCGATGGAGTTATGATTTAAACTGACGACGTATGTCCTGTGTGCCGCTGTGGGGTGCAGGAGCTCATATTGAAACATTCTCAATCCCGTGGAAATATGAGGATTTCTGCTCTCAGTGACAGTATACGTGGCGAAAGGAAAATCTACGCCCAGTTTCAAGTCATACTCATAGGAACAATATATTTTAATAATTATTCAATTGTTCGGTGCGATGACGAATTAAAAAATCAGTGATAATTATAATTGGTTCNGCTTATGGCCACAAAGGCCGGCCGCGGAGCGAAAACATTGCTTTTCGGTACGATGCTAAGTAGAAACAATGAGAGGCAAATTACGTCCCAACAGGCGAGAATGCTTCCAGTCCTGGGTTCTTGTCAACTGCGTCATCTTTCTCAGCCAACTTTGATGCTCGGTAAACTTTTTTGCCGCGAGGCGGACTATAATCCTGTCACGTCCAGGTGTCACAGTGAAGGACGTCATTTCTGACACCGTATCTCACAGGCTTGGATTCGGGCTTGCATGTGATCAGACATTTGATGGTAAGCGATGATAAAGTCTAAGGTGGAAGCGCACTAATCTGATAAGAGGCAATTCACATCTTAAGCTCTCTACACAACATCGTACTGCAACACAAATTTCTTTGTTTTTCGGTATGTCTCTGAAGCCTTCCACCAGGCCAGACTCGGACGAATTACATCTAAACTGGCCTACCGGAAATCGAACCCGGGACCTCTGCTGGCAAAGCGCTCGCATCACTGCGACGTGTCCTTAGAATGTTTTCATCGTAGCCTGTCTTCAGTCACCGCTAACCTGCCGGCGATAAAAAAAAAATTTGGCCATCTAGCGACCTCTAGTATCAATTATTTTGCATTTACTATGTTGTCCTCGTATCTTTAATTCTCACTCCTTAGTCATGTAAACAAAAGCGAAAGTTTGCAGTGTTTGACTGCCAAGAGCTTATTGCCTAAAGGCAAATAGCATGTGTCTCATTCATAAAATAATTAATCTAAATAAATAAAATCTCGCGGACGAAGTCGCGAGCACAGCTGGTAAATAATCACAAAACATTTTATATCATCAAAAATATTATAACGCCATCTATACGAAATGTGTAAAACTATTTCGTACTTTAACGAAATGCTACAACAGATGAGGCGTTCTTACGAAATAGTTCCCACACATTTAACTAGATGGCGCTGTTGCAATAAAGGTACGTAACATTATCTGAAATTTTTATAAAAAAATTGTGTAATCAAATTATTTGCCCATTTCTTTCCTTGAAATATCAAATGCAAATAGGAGTCTAGGCACCACCCTACCAGAAAAAATGTGTTTCATCGATAAGATGTGTGGAAACCTTAAGAAGTTAATTACCAATAAGTTAGTGCGTTACCGTCTCGGACTGTATCCTTTAGCATCAGGGGAGATCCCAGTGAAGCGCTAACATCTCTGCAATAAAATAAAACTGTGGAAGTTGTTCAATTCCACTGAAACAAACTGTACACTGAAAAGGATTCCGTTTAAGTGATATTGTATAAGTTTAAGGGATAATGGGTGTTTTTATCCCGGGTTCGGTTCCCGGGGGGGCCGTTGCTGTCGTTGTTTACGGGAAACTGATCTTGTTTGGTTCGCTGGAACTGCTTTCTGTAATGGCTATCGATTTTATCGAGTTAGTTTTATGTATGCAACTCTAAATACTACATCTAAGTTTGTTCCAGAATCTTTAGTTTAATCATGATTTTGACGGCCTCGTTGGTGCAGTGGTTACTAGCCTCTGTCAGGGCCTTTGTCCTAGGTTCAGTGTATACAGGGCACGTTTAGGACATTACATTCACTAATTTGTTTGTATCCGGATGGATGGGAAGGCAGACATCTACGCTAATACTATAAGTTAGAATAGATGGTTTGTTAGCTTTAATCTCAGGAAATACTAGTTCGAATTAAAAAAGCTTTTAGTTCTTTTAACAATAGAATCGGAGCTGTAATGAAACAAGCGAAAACCGTGATAATGTATTCTCTTGGAGCGCTTCCATCGCGTGCGCTGCGTAAACGGTTAAAGATACGCAACAAACGTTTATGACAGGAATGTTCCACTTGAGACGTTGTATAAAAAACTTTCCGATAGTATATGTCTATCTTTTAAGGTTCACGCTCTGTAACCTTTTGACGGTGAGCTTTTTTCCCTTTATCCAATATTATTTCATAAACGACCTGCATCACGAATATACGTAATCTTAGCCACACGAGGGTTATTTTATATTGTATAGAATATTTTAAAAAGAAAATAACGCTTTCTCCTTCCTATAAATATCAAATATGGCCTGAATAAATCGAACAGAATTTAGTAGCCGATCGTGTGAGCTACGACGGCCTAAACAAATGTTGGAACTAATATACAATATGCTTTGTACATACATTTATTAACATTGTGTGCGCGATCGATTTTATGTGTTCTCAATGCTTTGGGAACGAAGCATTATTTGAATGAGCATAAGTCAAAGTAGGCCAAGAGAAAATTAATTGATTTTTATATCCGGAATAATTCATAGACGATTCGATCTATCGCGTAGCTATAAATGTAAAACCGAAGTCGTATCACTTCCACCGTTCATTTTACGACGTAGACTGTCACTACGAAAGGACTTCCCCATATTCGCGATCGGGAAGATCGGCTGCTATTACATATTTTCAGGTAGAAATACAAACCACAACAGGACGACAAAGGTCTGACAACACCTCATCGTACCTCCGCTTCCTCCTCACGAACGGATTAAAATTCCATTTGGCCGCGTTCGCCGAGAGCGTAAATTCCAGCAAATTCCGGCGCCGCTGCTGAATTGTAATTAGGTTCAAAGTAAATATTCACTTTGTTTCAAGTGGAAGCATGAAATGCAAATGAGATTCATGCGCCGAATTTATTACTTAGCACCGACTACGCTTATGACCCGTTCATTTTGCACTGTTTGCATTAAAAGGTCGGGACCCAGGGCCGCATTCGGGGGTGCGGAGGCCCACAACTTCTTAGACTAAAAATTTGCTCCAATGCTGCTAATGAAGATTCACTTCAAAAAGATTTCTGCATTTAACAAACGTTTATAAATATAATTGAGAACTACTTCCGACACTTGTTGGCGTTTCTCAGACGCACGTGAATGTATCTAATTCCGGGAATCCACCTCTCAGCCGACTGTCGCCAACGAACCGTACAGATACGCCACTAATTCCTCGTTCGAGCCAGCAATCCTTATTATTGGGGCCGAATTCCTTAAAGGGAGCTGCAAGGAAAAAATTGAGACCAAAAGGCGTAACGACTCTTTTTATGTCTTGGGTCAACGATATCGAAGTGGCGCAACTGCGATCTTGTATATTTTGGAACGATTTTTATTATTCATGTAGTCTGTGTATGATGGCTATACCGCGTCTAATAATGGTTATTATTTATGAATCATTGTAAATCGTTTATTTATAAATAAAAACATCATAATAAAAATTTTTTATCCGAATGATAAAATTTCCTCTATACGTCGAATAGAACTTAAAATTGATTTTTTTATATAAAGAAACTGCGTTCCTATTCACTGATTGATAGTTTATTGCAATCACATCCATGAATATTTACCTCGTTGAGATTTCCGAATATATGATTGAATATTATTTCAATGAAAAATGCAATAGCAAAAAATTCTCCATTTAATTCAGTGAATTAAGATAACTGTTAAAATAAATTTCAGCAGTGCATATTTCCATTTTTTTAAATAGTTTTGAAGTGTCTATTGTGGGGAGGCTGCGGCCCCCGGTGGCCCCCCCCCCCCCTGAATCCGGCCCTGTCGAGATTTACATGAAAAACTGTTTCTCAGCCCCACGGAGCGACTTTTGTATCAAGTACGCGAATCACATACGAGTCATAAGACACAAGGGATGAGAAATATTTTAAAGCACGCCGTGTCCCATTAATCCCAGCAGTAATCGCGTCGTTTTATAATTGATAACCTAAAAAGCTCACAAAGCACTTGTTTTCGCTAAGTTCAGAAACTTCCTAGAGCTAGAACCGAGTGGAATGCCACATTTCAATGTGAAACATCGGCGGGAATTTAGTTGTCGATTTTTGCCACAAACAAAGACGCGACCGCCGGACCGCGCTCCGACATCTTTATATGTGTGGAAGGTAATTGAAACGTTTCCCAGATGAAAAGCTATTTTGCTGGGGAAATCTCGAACCCCAGTCGCAGGCTTACGGAATTATCTTTGATTTTGTCTCTTACTGTATTTCTTATCGTATTACTTTCTCTCATCCGTATTATTTTCTATAAAGATGAACCGTCAAACGGCCGTAGCCTGCTAATTAATGGCTAGACGATAGGGTCCCGGGAATTTTCTAATTGGTTCCAGTTTGGACAGTCATGAGGCTACGCCAAGCAAAAAAAAATGTGTTCCGGTACGATGTTGAGTCGAAAACATCAGAGGTGAATTACCTCCTGCTGGATTAGCGGTTCTCCATCATAAACTGTATCACCGCTTACCATCAGGTTAAGTCAAGCGGTACTCTATCAGCAATAATAAAAGAAGAAAAACAAAAGTCGATGCGTTATTGTTAAAAACATTCAATGTATGTCCCAAATTGCGTGGTCGGTAGCCTGCTCAACGCCAACGCCTGTAAGAGTACTCCAAGGCATCATTACGCCTAATTTCTCTCGGCGAGTGTCTGTACTCTCTTATCCTACGAATAGAGAGTGCAGGTGTGTTCACTCACACACTTCAGCACTATAATACTGTCTGTTGCCCACATATCTGATCTCTGCAAGCGATCGGCCGCCGCAGCGGACATTCGGTTAGGATAGAATTATTAGGGGCTAGGCCATAATTGAAATTTCCCTCGTCGCCCATAAACATTTGCAGGAGAAATGGATAAAAAGCTTCAGCAGGCTGAGATTTTTAAACAGCTTGAGCGAGATTCTGTGAAATAAGCTAAGAACTCCCAATGAGAGTATAATAGATGGCTTTCAAGGATATCTTCTAAAATACATACCATTAATAATAAAATAACACATCCTTATTTATAAAACCCGGAAGTGTTTCGCAAGTGCCAATTTTTTATCTACTTCAGATGCAAATTGAGTTTGAAAGTTATTTACGCTAAGTTGTTAGAAGGTGGACAACGCAGGCTTCATGTTAGTTTGCTTATTGCTAATAAAAAAGCTATTCCTTTGTACTATAGCGTTAATTTTCGTACCATTTCTGTCTACAAGTCTTAAATGTTGTGTAATCTGTGTGTAGTCGTGATAATAAAAATCATCATCAAATAAAATCCAACCTTAACGTAAAAGGAATAAAGCACATATTAAAATAACAAAGGCACATATATGTGTGATTATTATTTTGATAACCCTGTTATTTACGAGAAATTAAAATAATGTTTAGTGTCTGTTGATTTGCTACTGTTATTGTCAAATCGAATTTATGTCGAATCTGGTAACATTTCATTTTACTCGTTAGTTGTGAATAAGAAAAGATTTTATAGGAGTACTATTTGAAACGTACGGTTCGACTGTTTTTGACACAAGAAAATTTAGACTATTCTGAATCGTAGTCCTCAGCTAAACTTTTGAATGGTATTTTGCTCCAAAGCAGTGATTTGTTTGTGCCATCTTCCTAATAAACAAAAATTGCAAATAATAAACCCCAATAAATATAGCTGTATGTAACGCGCGTCAATTTTTTATATCTACTTCAGATGCAAATTGAGTTTGAAAGTTATTTAGGTGGAATTGTGTTTGGCTGCCGTTGTCGTTTTTATCTCGCGGTCTGCGGAGCTGATAAGCCTCTTTCCACGATAAAAAGGCAATCAAAAGATCTCGCGGGGAAATGATTTTACATGGAACTGGATATAACATTCATTTACGTAAGCTGCCTCGCTTATTGTGTTCGCATTATGAAGATTTGGGGACGTAATCGAGATCTCCGTCTCCATCTGCCAATGCATTTGATATACGACGAATGGGACACATTCGAGGGGCTTTGAAAAGGTTGTGAGGTCATGTTCAGTTACAATAAAATCCAAGTATAGGACAGCGATTAACTTCTTACAGTGAAAGTGTTTTTCCATCGGTCGGGCGGCTTATTTGTTAATAGTAATTAGTTAACATGTGACAACAATCATTCAACTCCCTGCACAATTAATCAATCTCTTTCATAGTTTCGGTAATCAATGAAACAATTTTAACTATAACCAATAAGAGTTATTGGCTGTAGGACGTCGTTGCGCCGACATATACTATTTGGCAATTATCTCTTCGGCCGAGGCAATCTCGTGAAGAGATTGATAATTATTCATAATTTGCGCAGGAACTAGTATAGTGCATAAGGAACACAACTGCATTCACTGTTTCATTCACATTTGGAGTGAGAACTACACAATATAGGGCACATTCTGAGAATTTCTCAACAGAAATCTCGAAGTCAGTTTAGAGTCGGTGCCACCCGGGACTCGAACAGAGGGCCTGATGAGCTGTAGCCGAACAAACTAACCATTAGTCTAATGAGGCAGTCAGTGCATAGTCGTGATGGCCCAGTAGATGAACACGTACAATTTTATTGGGACCTACGGCTTTGAATATTATTTTATGCTCTAAAACCTCTCTCCTAAGAGCGTGGAAGCCTATACCCACCTGTGGGACATCAACAGGACCCAAACTAATAACGCATAAAGTCATTTACCTACCAAAATTGTACACCAATATAGCGATTTATTTCTAATCGTACTAGACGGAGCAGATTCTCTCCACGTCCCAGTACTAAAATCGAAATTGGTTCGGCTCTGTCCATAAAAAAATGCCCATGAACTTGCTCATATGGCTATCGTGAACTTGGAAAAGTTTGTGCAAAAATCGATCCGTGTATGATTCGATCATTTTTGCCAGCGAATTAAATAGTTTGCAGCAGTCTAAAAACCATTAAAAGGCAAATAAGGGGGCTTACATTTTATTATAATCAAATTAAATCAAAATATCTTTATTCAAGTAGGCATATAATAATAATAAATATTTTTTTCTCTTTTCCACACTTCAATTCTAATGTACGTCTGATGATGGTACTCCAGAACTATTCCAATCTAAACTTACGAGGGTTCCTTCGCGGCCTGATCTGATAATGTAGCTTCAGGTGAGATTACAGTCAAATGTTAACCTATCAGAAACAAAAACAGAAGTTGTCGTTCGCGACTTCGTCTGCTTGATTGAGTTCTTCATATAGTCTATATTTTATCGCGAAGATATAACTCGCAGAGGTGAAATTGCGTACGAAAATTCGCCTGGATGTTCAATCATTTCTCAGGGTTCGAGAGATGATATATTTTTCAGATCATTGACCCATTTTTATAAACCTGTTTGATATTTTTCGTCTCTAAATGTTCACAGATTTATGAGAGGATCGATTGGTATTGATTTTGTTAAATTTATTGAGTATTTTTCAAGGGAAAATATCGTGATATTCAAATTGCTGTGTGCCCAATTATCGAGATACTGTATATACCAGCAGGGTGTACCTCCCGAATATAATTCGGTTGATGCGGGTTGAGAAAACTCAATTTGCGTAAGGATTGACCCCGAAACAGGAGCGTGGCTTAGCCGTGATCTGATACTGATCCACTGATACCTACATATTATTATACTCCAACAAATGAATATAAATTTATATGTGTATATAAAGAAGAGCCCTTGTTTACCTACATCACGGCACCACGACGATCCGCTGCACCATATGCGCTACTTGTTTTATTGTTGTGGAAAATTAAGAAAGGTGCTCGAAACATTAGAAAATCTTATAAAACTTAACCATCATAGTAACTTTTCCGATGTCGCAATACCAACATAACTATTTCTGTACTAACCAGAAAGTAAGTCGAAGAATGATGTGATTAGAATAAAGATACAAATAGAAATAGAATTCTCCAATAAGAATAAAAGTTTACACAAAACATGTCCCGGTCCATAGTGAAAGCCAAGTTAATGGTACTTGCCCAGGATTCGAACTGGTAACTCTACATCTTGCTTCAGGTCATCGCGTCGCTAATTTGTTTTACATCTTCGATGGAGCAATGGTGCGAGCTTCGATGGCACAAGCTTTCCTAGCAGAGGTCGTGGAATTGATTCCCGGCAGGCGATTATATTTTCTGTTTAGTCAAATTCTATCTTAGATTGTATCCCACATTTTTCATTTATATCTGGATTCGATTCTAGAGGCGTAGCAGACGAAGCCGAGACCAGAAGCTAGCAAGTATAATATTTTTCGAGGCAGGATTTAATCGCACCGTCATCCTTTTCTACTACAAAAGACGATCCAAATAATAGAGCAGAGAAATCTTATTGGAACTAATTGAAATTTATATCGACATCGTGACACTCGTTTTCCTTTAATGCTCTCCAGATCTGACCTCGCTCTGCTTACATTTTCGTCCAAGAAATTAATTAATTGTCCATGAAAAGATAAGGCAAGTAGAAGTCAGACATGTGCTGTTAGATTTTCCAGTCTCCTAGCATGGCATGTGAATACTGAGGTCTCGTGAATGTGAGCGTACGCCCATATTTTTGTGCGGGCGATCGAATAATAAGTCGAGTCTCATATAAAATGTCGATGTAAAAGCTATAAAGTTCCAATAAATTCGGCAAGGTTGACATTTAAGGACGCACGTATAAAATAGAATCATAAAACGTGAAATTGATTTAGACGTTTACGCCTCCCTTGTGCCGGCGCGGACCAGAGATTCCCTCGCGCGGGTTCCACGAGGCGATAAAAAGTTTCCTATCGCTCATGTGCTGGGAACGAGGCACTTTTCGACTCTAACAAGCTTTATGCTCATTTCTAATCTCGCATGTATTGCCCCATCCCGGGGGATTAAGGGGAAGCGACAAAAGTAGCTTTGACAAATTTCAGGTCACTCGGTCCCATAGATTCGTACGTCCATCCATTTGCAAAAACCATTCTCTTTATCTGCGGTCGTTTATTTCCGACGATGAAACAGCATATATATTGATAATTTAAGGAAAACCCAATTAATAAGTTCGTTTTATTTAAATGCAAATGTAGCACGCTATGCAATTCCGTAGTGAGGCCTTTTTACATGATTTTGCCACAAATGGAGTGTAATATTTTCTGTGTTCGTACTCATTGTGTATGTTTTTATACATTTGATTTCCTCACAAAATTATTCCATGTTTAACTAGACTTGGAAACAGCTTCAAGGGTCTACAAAACGTTATCTCGACGACATGGCGCTTAATTTAGGCTTTCACTTGACTTCAAGTTTAATTTAATTCGTCACTGAACAAAATTTTACGACCAGTCAGCGCTATTAATTAATGGAATAATCTTCCACAATCTATTAGACATGCTTGGTCTTTGGAAATGTTTCAAAAGCAGGTAAAGGCGCATTACTTTTCACTTTGTGGTTAAGATGATATTAATTGACTTTCACTTATTACTCTTTTACCTTGTTTCTATCTATGGCGATAGTACATAAATAATTTTAATATCACCCGACCCGGGGCTCGAATCAGGGACCACATTTCTGTAGGCGAACTTGCTAACCACTAGACCAATGATTAAGAACATCTTCATCAGACGTACATTGAGATTAATATGTGGGTACAATGATATCTGACCATTCAGAAGAGTTGTAAAAGTCTGCTTGAGCACAGAACTCTCTTATTTGAATTTAGTATCGACACAATGTCCCTTTCTTGAACGGAAACTTTGCGGGGTCTCCGCATATCTCCGGACATCTCGGATCGATAGAGGGCCAGAAGTTTCGTCCGCTCGCCAGCAGTAGAGAAAGGTACGGGCCAAAGCCTTATCGCCGTCGCGGGCGGCCCGAGAGCCCGGCGACGGCGCGATACCAATATCAACTCGCAAGGGAACTCATTCTGTATTCTTCTTCTTATTCTAACGTCGTTCTGGCGTCGCACAGCTGTTTTGCGGATCTTTTTTAGTATTGCTTTTACATAAATGTACAAAGACAAGACGGATACACTGCTTCTGCGACCCTTAAGCTCGCATGGCAAAATCTCTAAAAGCAGGTCTGCGGTCGTCACTGATGGTCCTCGCGAGATTCTCTAATGTAAACGAAGAACCCACCTTGAATTCGCATTTCGTGCATTCCCTGACCAATCTTGAACATGCTGCTGCTTCGCCATCACAAGCAAAGAATGGGTTCTCCGCGAGATTAAATTAAAAAGATATATTCTAAAGCCATTGTGACTTGTAAAGAGACGGCATTTCAGGTGGTTCGGAGCGAGTTTCGTGATTATAGCTGGAAAGAACCACTCGGATACACCTCCTTTATTCGTATAGATTCAGCGAAACAGTGATTAAATTGTATCGGAACTTAGCGTATCAGGCATATTTATTTAAATTACCTGTTTCTTTTTCATTGGATTGTTATTCGTCATAATTGTTTCTGCTCTCGTGGCCTTAATGGTGTTTATGCTGTCGTAAAGCAAATACAGCCTTCCCACCTGCTCATTAAACACAATGACCGGGATCACTACAAGTTCCCTTAGAGCGGCCGCCAGCGAACTATTTGCGAATATTAATTAACTGTATCCCGGAGGATGCTCCGGATTGTTTGTGTTTCTCAAAGTTTACTTCGTAAATTCTCAGCTTAGGGCCTTTGGTCTGTGAGTGTATTTGTCGGGTGGTTTCCTTGTTATCAAAACATTATTTTCACTATTTATTTAGTGAACTTGAAGTTCAAAGCCTCCCGTCGATCTAAATCATAAGCCCTGTCCCATTCCGCTTATTTCCAGGGAATCGAGAATAATACGATTTACACCGACGAGCACAGCTACCGATTTACAATCACCAACGAAGTATACATTACTAAAATAAAATTACAACTGCAGGTATGCGATATAGGAAAAAAAAACAAATCTTTATATAAATTAAATAAAAAAATTTAAATCAAGCAAGAATGAACTACATATCCTAATATCCTTATCTTTATGTGATCAATTTTATCTCGGACAATGATGCTAGGCAATTATACAAATTAACATTTTCTTATTTACAGGAGTTTGACTTACTCACCACCAGAAATTACGTGCTGCTAAACAAATATATTATATTCCGATACGTTCTACTTCCATCCCAGACTGCATGATCACCTAATTCCGTACGTTTTGTTGGACCGGTTCAAACTGATTATTCGATCCATATTTCTTCATATTTTCACGGGAAGAACTGCGCGGGTGACGTTGAAGGTCACTGCTAGTTTCTATATAAACATAAAAAGGAAGGGGTCACTTAAAATAATCAAAGCATCAGCATTTTCAAACGGAATCTCGGTTCGAGTTAGACGAGATCCTTTCCACGCGTTTTGTGCTTCCGATGACGTTATTACTTAGCTGCTTGGAGAATGCCGTCGCTGGTCGGTGATGACATGATGACGTCACACAAGCACAGTTGACCCAAACATATTAACATAGTTATGTATGGATTCAGTATCATATTCAATACATGCATATACTCGTAGATACATATTCGCTTCAAATCCCATATTGGAGACGTTCGTTTGAACGAGTTACGCTCGATACATTGAGACTATTTCCTGTTATTCATTATGGAAAGGACCGATTCTTGCGAAGATCTTTTACGTATTTAAATAATAAAATTTCATGTTTTATTAAATACTCTATTCCTAAACAAATTAAATTTTATTCTATACTAGTTTGATTTTTTATTTCTTTTAAGTATCAATTATTTTCGATGTGTTTAGTTCGATTGACTGTTTAGATTACTGTCTCAGTTTTGTATTTAAACTACAATATAATCCTTATCATCCCAAATTATCCACTGCTAGTGAACATTTTTTTGTAAATAATCGATCGTAATATCGTCTTCATAAATATGCAAAATTCCAATGAATCAGACGTTTTGAAGTGCTCAAAAACCGAGTTCAAAGATTCCCTTACTTAAATATTGTCTATATAGGCGAAGCTAAGGAAAGCGTGTTAAAAATCAGAGCACAATGCAGTATGTTGCAATATTCCGAGTAGATTAATTCAAAGATATGAAACTCCCCACGTAAGCTCAACATTTGAAGGAGCTCTCGAAACTGTTCGAGATCCCTCGGGGCCTTCGCGAAAGGTTTCGTTTAAACAGACACGCTTAATGCTAATTCCCCGAAGCCGTTTTCAAACATAACTCATTACAACTGTAAATTAAACACAATTGCAATAAGACAGGAGAGAGTCGCATACGAAGCAAAGATTACCTTCCTCCTTGACGTTTTTTCACGTTTATCTCTGGACTAACTGTTCCTGTTAGGCATTGCTAAATAACAAGTTCAGTGATCTAGGCGTGAAAGTGTAATAGACAGACTCACCTTCACAATTATAGTATTAGGCGAAGTTAGTTTAGTTACTCGTGGGCGCCTGTTATCTATTAGCAATACTAATATCGATGTCAAATTAAATTGAATAGGAGTTTCTGGTGATTTGAAAAATGGCATGTGGGTTACTGCTTCTTCTTTATTGCGTCGGTGCGCCCTGAATATTTATCGCTGTTTCGCACAGCACGGGTGGCAGATCACGGATGTATTTGTAGCTGATTCACCTGGCTCTCGCTTTACATTTGAATTTTTCACGTTAAATATTCACCTGTCAATTTTTAGTATTAATTGGCGCTGGGCTCTGTGTTCTCTCGTATTTAAATGAACACCGTTTTTGTGTTCGATAAATACACGGATTCGTTATCGGTACAACACCTGTAGCATTCCGAATTTGTGTGTTCGCCGTACAAACGGTATTCGGCATTAAATTCGCCACAAAACGGTTGGTAATTAATCATAAGCGGTCCCGGGGTGCGATTATAAATGTTTTACAGCCCCACATGATGTTGCGGCCGCGTTGAAATAATATGGAACGAGTCCTCCGCCCTTTCGCCCCTAATTTATGCCTTTAGCTTGGATGAAACGACAATTCTGCCACCGAGCCCGCATCCATTTATCTCACTAATATTATCAATGCTAACTCTTGTATGTCAGTTGGCAAAAAGGGGCTACGTCGCACTGGTTCGGCGCGATCTTCAGAAGTCAAAATATCTACGTCCAGTGATGATGCGGGCTGGCACAGATAAGTTCCTCCGGTGGAACCCAACCTGTCGGGAATAGAAAACAAAAACAGATTGTGATATTAACATTCCGCACGTGTAAGTTTAATTGTTTTGTAGTAATTTCGCCTCGGTTAGTGGAAACCGTTTCACATTCCTGACTTTGTGTCGGGGTCCAGTCGGATCCGACCCTCGGGGGCGGGCGAGCCTCTACGAATTCATTTTTGATTAATACACCTGACTTATATTCATTTCACACGAACTGTATGAATATTTATTTGTTACAGTACAGCACATATGTTATACATTTACTAGCTAGCTGTGCCCGCGACTTCGTCCGTGTGAAATAGTGTTTTTGGCATTATTCTCTAAATAAGGCAGAGTTACAAATATCTTTGTTGAGCTTAAGACTATCTGTATTCAACATTTCTTATAAATCGTTTCAGTAGTTTTGACGTGGAAGCGCCACAGACGTAACTTCGCGTTTATAATATTAGTAAGTAATATACAGTGTTGTATTGCAAAGAAATAA
Source organism: Elymnias hypermnestra (assembly GCA_015832385.1). Classification (NCBI taxonomy): domain Eukaryota; kingdom Metazoa; phylum Arthropoda; class Insecta; order Lepidoptera; family Nymphalidae; genus Elymnias; species Elymnias hypermnestra. The sequence continues at coordinate 4,634,605 of JACTOM010000888.1, forward strand.
AAAATATGAACAAAAGGAAACAACTTTCAACTTCATGTCTAATCCCATTTACCTGTCTAATTCAAGAATCGCTGTCAATGTAAATGTGGGTTTTATTGTATAATATGGATATTTAGTTGTGTCGTCTAGTAAAAAGCAAAATGTGCCAACTATTGGCACGTTTACGAAGCCTCCCTCGCATCGCTGGATGTGAATAGCGAACAAGCCTTCGCAGCCCTTCACTTGGGAAGCGAGCGTTGAAGGGCTGTTTTCACGTTTTGTTTAATTTACTAACACTCGCCCTAAAAAAACAATTTCCCGGCGAAGCCTTCAAGTGTTAACGTCTCTAAACCTTGTACGACGTCGTATAATTACTCTCGTGTGTGCAATGTTAAACACGAGGTTATTTTAACACATAAAATGACAATTTTGATGTCAAAATTAAGTACCTTTAGATTTTATGACCAATGTCAGACGTACATTAGACTTAATGTGTGTGACGATTTAAAAGTGCTGTATGCTTGCACAAAGATATTTTGATTTGATTTGAAAAAGTACATAAATGACGGATTCCTATATGTGCAAATAACAATTTTTAATGAAATATATTTTATAGTACAGAAATATAACCCGAGTTAAGTACTTGTTCTGCTGTCAATTAAGTTAGCGTCAAGTAGTAGATGACGTCGCACTTAAAGTCCTGCTAGTATATACTTATTTATATGCATATATTTCTAAATAGGTACCTCAAAAACATAGAAATCAATTCAATACGGGTACAGTCGCGGTCACTTGCTGGACACTTCTTAAACACGATGGAAAATTGGCTAAAACACTAAAAACTACCCTACACTTTTATACGATAAACCACTCTAGGAAATATATTAAAACCTTAATTTCTAATTGATGCCAATTTGCCATAGAATCATTGTAATGTTTCCTAAATGATTAGAACTGCTGAAATTAATAGTAACTATTAAAAAATAACAGGAAATGGTAGCATATTAATAAATAAGATAATCGACGAATGTATTTGGCCGCAAGCACCCTCATTGGTGTTAAGGCTCAATTATGAAAAGTCATAAAAGGTTATTTATGGTTCAGTTCTCAGTTTTTGTCAACTTCAGCTACCAGTTATTGGGTTTTAAGTTAATTGTGTTAGTAAATCGGGCTGTTCTGTGACACACAGCTAAATATACGATTTAAAACCATTCTCTGATTAATGTGTCATAATGATATTTTTTTTATTTTTTTTGTTTATGTTAATGGATCTTGATGATGCAATTGTGTTTCTATGTTTATAATAACATTAATAGAAAAGATTCATAAGAGACTATTGAGTTTCTTGCCGGATTCTTCGGCCGAATCGGTGGTAGATTCATTGTCAAGAAAATTTGTTGAGTTTACTGGAATCAAAGAATATTTCAGTTTGGTTATTGACTTTTATTATGAAATCTTGTTTAATTGAAAAATCGTTAAAATTACGAGTATGTTATTAATTTACTGATTATTTCTCACTCCTGGCACGTGCAAAATTTCAGATTGATTGGGTGTTTTAAAAGTGCTAAAAAATCGAGTTTAAAAGTAAACGATATGCATGGAGAAGGCAAACACGTTAAGGAAGAATGCCATAAAAAATGTATATTAAAAAAGGCTCTGTCATGATATTATGAGAGTGTCGGCGTGAGAAAGGCGCCGAGTAATGCCCCTAACGTTTCCCTGCGAGCCTTATCGGAACACATTTCGCGATTCGGCGCGTCGTTCGAGCAGGAGCACGGGTTCGAGGACGAGAGGAACGTCGTCGCCGCTAACGGCACCCACTACCCTCTTTTACGTGCAGAAAGGTTCGGATGTCATTTGGCATCGCATGTCGCGTTACAGCCGGCCCCGCAGTGGGGTAAGGCGGCGGAGGCCAACAGAGCTCATAGCCCGCGTCGACTTTTTTACTTGCGTCACGATTTCAGAAAACTCGCACATTATCCGATTCTTCAAAATTATATCTCACACTTTGCTCTTCTCGTGCCAGAAATCTCGCTCTATTGCGTTACCATCACTTATCCCCTTTTGTAAAACTTCTCATTCCACCGATCACGGTCGACGATAAAACAACAACTTTGAACCGAAGTTGTAGTTAAATGTGAGACAAATCCGTATAGCATTCATTCGGAAGTAGCGTGTTAACATTTTACTACATAGGAAGGACCTCAGATTCATTTTTGATAATTTTGAACGATTTGTTGTTTTTTTTCATTACGCTGGACGTGTTCCGACTTAGGACTTACGAAAGGCTTCATTTCAATTTATAAACAACCACTTTCACCGAAAGATCGTTATGTTTCATGTAACTCCTTTACAGAAACATTTAATTCCCACATTAAAGTGTATGCAAATAAATTGCGTGTATCAGCTAGTATTTTTGTTTCCTTCTTTCGATATGAAATAACATAAGCAGTTGTCGGTTCGCTTGAATATTAAATTAATACAAATTGTTAGCATTGATTAGACGGGACTCGTTTTACCGCGAGGAGGCGATTACGGTGGGGAGTCACGTAAAGCATCAATTGCTCATTCATTAAATGTAATGAGCGGTATAATTTAAAGGTTTCAGATTACGATTATTTCTCTATTTTGTCTGAATTACTGCACTCGATATTGTGTAAGCTGTTCACTTGAATATTCTTTATCTTTTGTTCCTAAAACATTCTCATCAATTGCCTCAATAAAAGTGTTTCAGTCACTTTAGCATCAAATGCTCTCATTGGTCGTAATATCGCTTACATTATACGTGCACAGTCGTTAAAGCAAAAGATCGTGTATTTAGTGATCATAATGTCTTCTCCATTGAAGGTGTATTTCCTGCTATTCTCGCCTGTATCTATAACTGTATATCGTGAAGGTAAACGTCGCTTCTATTGAACGTATATTTTGAGTCAGTCGGTCATGTAAAGTATCGTGTATTTAGTGATCGAAATGTCTCCATTGCACGAGGTGCACCAGATGGGAAATGTAAACCGGAATTGAAAAGCGAGCGACGCCGAGCGAGTGAAGTGCACTCCCGTCGGTGTAGCGTTACTTTGAACTCTCCAAAAAATACTGTTAATATTCTCTATACAAAGATTTATTGGCGTTATTTTTTGTGTGCGATTTGTACTGTTTTTTAAATCCATTGTTATATTTCAGGGTGTTGTTTTTGACAAAAAAAAAACNTTTTATTGGCGTTATTTTTTGTGTGCGAATTGTACCGCTTTTTAAATCCGTTGTTATATTTCAGGGTATTGTTTTTGACAAAAAAAAAAACAAATGGGAGTTGTCGAGTAATATAGTGGCAACACTTTAAAATAACAAAAAATACTGTGCCTTATGACCAAATGTTATGCAATACGAGATAGCTTTAATGAGCGGAACAATTTTGTGAATATAGTCTTTCGAGCTGCTTTGTGGTGTAGTCGTTATATAAGAAGTAGTGTTAAATTGTATAAATCCAAATAGTCAAGTATTTATTAGTATAGTGCAAGTTGTGTATAATTAAATAGTGGAGCGAATAACAGTTGTTAGTTTATGTGAGTTGGTGTTTCTATAATATCAGCTTACATAGATGTGTATAGAGCATACGAGAATTGAAAATATCCTTGTGTCACCGCTTTTTAAGTTATGGAAGGTCTAGAAGTGTATTTGTGTGTACTTACGTACTACGTAAGGGACAGACCTTTTGTATTGCACTCTCATTTGATGGTAAGTAAAGATACAGTTTCAGATAGTAATTCGCTAGACTTGTAAGACATAATTTACTTCTTTATAGTTTCAACGCAACAAAGTCCTCGCAACATTGACCGTTCGCAACCCAAAAAATACGATTTCTTAGATTTATCGCCAGAAATCGAACCTAAGACTTGGTAGCAAAGACCTCATAAAATTGACGGAGACGTAATTACTGAATAGATATATGTACGTTTACAGATTAACGTTGAAATACGTGTAAAGTTAATTAAACGTGCATTTCCACCGTGAAGCCTCGCCAAGTAGATGAGGTAATCGATAAACACGATCTGCCGGGTGTGTCTGTTTGTCAACGAGGCTTTGCACACTCGCCGCCTCGCTGATGGAACTGTTCGCCGATTTCATGTTATTGGAAGTCACTCTGCGTATCGCGACGTATTACAATTCCGTTCACGGAATGTGCGGCTCTAATGCGAGAGTGTCAGCTGCTAAGCCTCAGGACAACACGCAGATAAAAAGCACATTTCAAAGAACGGAACCTTTCGAGTCGGTCAGAGCAATGACGATATAATGTAGTGGTATTTTTGAATAACAGATTGACGTAAACTATTCACTGATCGATCAAACTACATTCGAAGTACTTTAGGCTAGAGGAATACTATAAAGCATCCACAGCTTCTTTATAATCCATATAAAAAAGATGATATTTGGAGAAGAATCTCCATGTGTAAGAGATTGACAATTTAAGTAATAGTGACTTCTTGTCATTACTGATGAATTCTTGGATTGAAAAAGTCGAGGGTATCAGCCAATAATCATGTTCGCTACGAACTTACTATTACGAATTTTGATAATTCAAGAATTGCTTTAATTGCTAGATTATCGTGGATGATTCTCAAAACATCAGAATGAAGAAACCCTGTAACTTAAAAATATTGAATCGTTTTTTAATATTAATTAAGTCAGGGGGATAGTCATAGTATGGTACAAGGGTATGCGATCCTGGCTCCCCGAGCTATTACTGAATCTTCTCAGGTCTTCAGAGTCAGTAATATCCTAGTACTATAGATTTTCCTTTCTCTTCCTTGGAAAGTTCCAGTCTTTTAACCCGTTCCCCCATTCATTCCATTTTCCTACCCAAGGTCCAAGGTGTACCGTGCCGAGGGACTCATGGCTAGGGACATTTGACTTGTCCCAGGCGATGGCCCTGGCCTATGCTCCCTTGCTTCTCGTGGGAACGCTATGGTGTTAATAAGACAAACCAAAAATGGTGGCGATGAGATTCGCAATTCGCGAAAAGCGGGCTACAGAGAGCCGCTTTGCTGCTTTGAATGTACGAGGAGGAATGAATGAAAAATTTGATGAAGTAAGCCAGATGACGCATGACAGGTGCATAGATGTACTCTGCATGAACGAGACAAAGAGGAAAGGATGTGATACCACGAAACATAGCCCTTGCACAAGAGTTGTTGATTGTGTGAAAGAAGTGAAATATGTCCAAGACCCATCTGGATCAGGCTAAAAGTTGGACTTACTCGGTCTCTGGACGGAATGGGTACGAGGAAGTCCAATAAAGCCCAAAAATAAATCGTTGATTTTCTGGAATGGCTGAGTGACACTTTAAACGAATGTAAACCAAATGAGCGAATAGTGAATAATTATGTTAGGAGATTTTTGTGGATGAGTTGGTGTGAAACGTGATGGATATGAAAGGGCTCTGGGTATGTTTGGTGACACGTAGTCTCTGCCTACCCCTATGGGAACGAGGCGTGATGCTGTGTACGTATGTATGTTGTTAATATGATCATAATTTTAATATTGTAATAATGTAACCGTTTGATATATTTGGCGATTCAAAAGTGCTGCAAAAACCTACTTCAATGTAAAGTTTTAGATTAAATTTGAATATAAAAATGTGTAAGAAAAGGCATCCAGTCGTCGAATATCCGAGTGAGAGAAACTTTCCTTAAAAATCGCTGGAAAACTTTACTTCAATAGTTCTCTTCACGAGTGAAAACGCATTGGAACCGGGATGAGGGGGATATTCCAGGATCCGGGAAACTTCACAACTCTTGAGAACATTTAAAAGTATTTCAAATTGACTGCACTTGTACAGGAACCACTTTGACTGTACAGTTTTATAAGGGAATTTTTCAAAAGAAGCCGTTTACAGCACTCGAATCACCAAACATCGATTTTTACTTTCAATTTACGGCTGATTTTGGGAAGAACCCACAACAGTCGAGTGTTCTTTTGTTTCGTAACTACATACAACAATGTAAGTTAAATAATCTTCATTTTAACGTCAAATAGTAACGCAAATCCACTTTATTAAGGACTTCTGATTAGCTTGAAAGTACACACACACATCAAAGCATCCTTAATGAATTAATGCTTGTGTCTTCGGCATAAAGAACAATTATTATTTTCATATATGTGAAATTGAATATGCCAATTTATTTAGACGTCGAGAGTCCTCTGCCTCGGCCGTCGGTCTCTTCGCGATAGACTTAAAAACTAATAAACTAATTTTCCGGTCGTTTTCTCCAACGGACTGAGTTATTCTTGATGAAGGTTTCTGTATATGTTTTGTGTAATCCGATTGAAACATGACGAAAACTATTGGGAGTGTTGGAAAAAATCTAGTAACCGCATAAATTCTTATCATTAAAGCAAATATACTAACACCTGTTAATCTGTCTGAAACGTTTCACGAGGATCTTTGTAACGAAGCAATGATAAAAGTTGACTTTTAAGGTAAGTTATCGAAGACCAAATCGACTTTCAGAGTAAAAAAGCCTGCAGCTTTTCCGTTCGGAACAGTTTTAATAAAAACATAGGCTCAGTTAAAAATGAGAGAGTCATTTTCGTTGCGAGACTAAAAGAACTATTTTCGAGCACGACATTGCCGGTGGAAAAAGTGAAAAACTTTCAAAGCACTTTCAGCGCGGACTTTGTTTGCAAAAAGCCCATTCATCGGATTGAATGAAAAATAATGAATTCGCAGGCTTTTAAAGTAAATAAGCTGACAAATGGAAACTACATAACGCTGATTATTAATTAAGCAATTGATGGCTTTGATGCAGTATTTGTTTCGTAACAAAGAGATATTATGTTCCCTAATAACTTAATTGGTGTCCCATAAAAGAGAGTGAAACTTAGAGAAAGAAGAAAACCTAACACACCAATTTAGACCAGTGCAAACAATGGCATGCCACTGAATGGCAGCGAATTACTTGAAACCCTCCTGTCGTAACGTAGACGCTCGCTAGGAACGGGTTCCCCCCACTCCCACGGGAACGAGATACAAAGCGTAAAACGGTCACTTCCTTAAACTATTCATCTGATTGAAACGAAATTTGGTGACCATATTCCTTCAGGGACGGAGTCTCACGCTAAGATTTTCCCATATTTCCATAGAACCGAGAACCACGTGGGTAACACTGCCGGAAAATGCGCATCTAAACTAATATTATAAAGAAAAAACATTTGTGTTTTTGTATGTAAGTACTTATGTATCTATGCATGTTTGTGATGTTTTCACAATAAAATGCGGAACGATTTGAAAAACTTTCCCACTATTCGAAAGCTGCATTTTCACTGAGCGCGTAGGCTTCATTACTTTCTCGGAGAAAATTAAATGTAACCCAAAGTGAAATAATCGGCCACAGAACATCTGTCATCGCGTGCGCTGCGGAAACTATCGATGATAGAACAAAAAAATTCCCTGCATTTCAAAAGTTAATAAGAGTGCCAACAATAATCAACAATATTCCATTTAAAAGTTGTAACGCATTTAAAAATGTCAATATAAGAAAATACTAGACTTTCTATTCGTGGGAATCCACGAGATCGGTAACTACGTGGACGAAACCCTTGCTAGGTGTATGTATATAAATAACCAAATGAAAAGAAACCGCGTAAAGTGTGAAAAAACACTTTGTCGAGTTAAAGGAAAAGTCACATCACTGGCAGAGGTCCTGAATTTGACTCCCGATAGGACATTGGACAACTTCACGTCGTGGCAAATGTGTAAATAAAAATTGTGTGGAAAATTAGATTTTGGCATATCAATTGTTTACTGTCGGATATTGGCAGTAGCGGATTGCAGGGCAAATTTGTCGTGTCCAGAGAAACGAAAATACTTGATGCAGTTTTCGTACTTTCAATCGTTCAAAAAACAAACACGTCAGTGGCGGTCGTAGAGAGTCCTACAAAATTGCTCAATACTAATTGTGGAAATACGTAACACTCATGTGTGATTTCGGCCTGTGGGAAGCTCCAAAAAGAAATTTGCGATAGCAGGTTCTCTTTATAGTTCGAGTCGCTATAGTCTTTTCTTGGTAATGAAATTTCTTCTACTGTTGCACCGCAGACGTCAGCTAGTATACGAGATGAACGATGGAGCCGGTGTGCAGGGCGACTTCTCTGTACATTGTATAATCGCGTATTTCCCCCGTTCGTTAATCCCCCGCATCATCAGGCATTCGAGCTATTAGTTCCGATCAAATGAATCGTTAAATGAACATATTTTTCATCGAGCAGTGAACATGCAATAAAACAATGCTTTATTGTACGGCGGAATACGTTTTATTTGCAACAATTCCCCTGCGCGCCTCAATTGCTGCGCAATAACAAAAACGAAACTGAAAAATGTTATGAAATTGAACAGCCGCCCTGGAAAAGCTTCCACATTTTTGATCCAATGTAAAATGTTTTAACCTAACTACGCAACTCAAGACACACATACACACAACTCACACATTCAGCTTGAGAGTTATTTTTTTATAACCGTAAAAGTCAGGGGGTACACATCTTTGTCTATTTGTCCGATAGTCATAGTATGGTACACGGATATGCGATCCCGGCTCCCCGAGCTATTACTGAATCTTTTCAGTCTTCCGAGTCAGTAATATCCTACTACCTTATATTTTCCTTTCTCTTCCTTACAAAGTTCCTATCTTTTTGACCCGTTCCCCCCTTTTATTCCATTTTCCTACCCACTTCCTGCCAGTCCAAGGTGTACCGTGCCGAGGGACTCATGGCTAGGGGCATTTGCCTAGTCGCAAGCGGTGGCCCTGGGACCGGGCGAACCCAGAAATAGGCTAGCCTTATTCTGGCATGCGGGGCTCTGCCAGAATGGACCTATGTTCCCTTGCTACTCGTGGGAACGCAATGGTGATATTATTACATTCCAAAAATGGCGGCGATGAGATTCGCAATCCATCACGTCACGTTCCTAATGGGGGCGAAAAGCGGGCTACCGAGAGCCGCTTTGCTACTTTGAATGTAAGAGGAGGAATGAATGAAAAGATTGATGAAGTATGCCAGATGATGCATGATAGGTGCATAGATGTACTCTGCGTGAATGAGACAAAGAGGAAAGGATGTGATACCACGAAACATAGCCCTTACACAGCTTACTGGTCTGGTGTAAGCAGTGATAAGAGAGGCTGTCAGGGAGTTGGTATCATACTTTCCGAAAGAATGGATGATTGTGTGAAAGAAGTGAAATACGTGAGTCCTAGACTCATCTGGATCAGGCTAAAAGTTGGACTTACTCGGATCTTTGTCTTGGGTGCTTATGCTCCGACGGATCTGGGCACCAGAAAGTCCAATAAAGCCCAAAAAGAAATAGATGAGTATTGGGAAAGTGTGAGTGATACGTTGAATGAATGTGAACCGAATGAGCGAATAATTATGTTAGGAGATTTTAATGGATGGGTAGGTGTGAAACGTGATGGATATGAAAGGACTCTTGGTATGTTTGGTGACAAACGGGTGAATGAAAATGGACGAAGTTTGCTTGGAATATGTGTGGAACATAGTCTTTTTGTGGCAAACACTATGTTTGAGCACAAGGGGATTCATGTGTATACAAGGGAAGAAGGGAATGCTAGAAGTATGATTGATTTTGTAATTGTGGACGAAAAACTGAAGAAGAAAGTTCTAGATGCTCGAGTATACCGCGGGGTCGACATCGATACTGACCACTACCTGGTCGTTGCCCGAATCGGTGGTCTTTTTAATCGGTGGCGCCATAGAAAGAAGGAAACCTCGAGCATTCTTGAACGAATAAAAGTGGAGAGATTGCAAGAAGAGGATGTTAGAGAAGAATATCTGAAAAATTTGAGTGGGCGATTCAAGAGTGAAGACGAAGGAAATGAGATTGAAAGTTTATGGAATAAATTTAAAGATGGAGTGGTTGGTGCTGCTATTGATGTATGTGGCGTGTCTAAAAGGAGGAAAGGTAAGAAAGAGAAGAATTTGTGGATGGACAAAAATGTTCAAGCAGCTGTGTGTGAAAAGAAGAAAGCTTGGTCCGATTGGTTGGCTACAAAAGCGAACCAACGAATGCAAAAGGCAACGAATGATGACGTAAAAAAGGCAAGAATGGAATACAAAAGGGTGAAAGTAATCGTGAAAGAAGCTGTAAGAAAGAAAAAAGAAGAATACAGTGATATGTATGATAGGAGACTTTCTGATGATTTTCAGTCAAACAAAAAGTTTTTCTGGAAATCAATACAATTTGCCCGAGGGAGATCTACTTCCTCGGAGCTTTGTAAAATCAGAAGTTTAGATGGAAGTTTAATAAAAGGAGAAGAATGGATATTGAAGAGATGGAAGGATCATTTTGAAAGTTTGTTTGAAAGAAATGAAGCAGAGGTAAATATGGCCTCTGCGGATAGCAATGAATGTAAGACAAGTGATAGCGAGATTAGTATGGATGACATCATGAAAGCGATAAAAGGTATGAAATCAGGTAAGGCTGCTGGGTATGACAGAGTGTCAGTCGAGATGCTGAAGGCTGGCCGCGGGATTGTGGTAGCTCAGCTGTACTGCCTTTTCAATATATGCTGGGAGAAAGGTCAAGTCCCAAGAGATTGGAGCAAGGCCGTAATTGTCCCTCTATATAAAGGAAAAGGGTCACAGCAGGAGTGCAAAAATTACCGCGGTATCAGCCTTCTTAGTGTCGTCGGCAAATTGTATGCAAAGATATTAATTGAAAGGGTGATTAATGAAACTGATGGGAAAATATGGGACGTGCAAGCGGGATTTAGAAGAGGAATGGGATGTACGGATCAGGTCTTTTCTTTACGGTGCATAACTGAAAAATGTTTGGCTAAACACCAAAAAGTTTATTGCGCGTTCGTAGATTTAGAAAAGGCCTATGATCGAGTGGTGAGGAATGAGCTGTGGTCAACGTTATCTACGTATGGGGTGAGCGGTTGTCTGATCCAAGCATTGAAGTCTCTCTATGAGGGTTCTAGTGCCTGTGTCAGAATAAACGGAGCGTACACGGAGTGGTTTCCTGTCGAAAGAGGTGTTCGACAGGGATGTGTTGCGTCACCATGGCTGTTCAACCTTTTCATGGATAAATGTTTGACAGATTTAAAAGAAAGTATGTATGGGTTAAGAATGAATGAATTACTCATCAAATGTTTACTCTACGCTGATGATCAAGTAATACTTGCGTCATCCGCTAACGAGCTTCAGGAGATGCTAAATATTATGAATGAAGCTTTGAAAGGGAAAGGAATGAAAGTGAATGTAAACAAAACGAAAGTTATGCTTTTTGAACGAGATGAATCTATGATGAATGGCAATATTTTGATAGATGGGGAACAAGTGGAAGAGGTGAAAGAATTTGTATACTTGGGATCTAAATTTACAAAAGATGGAACATGTGAAAGTGATATCGAAAGGAGAGTGAATGCAGGGAATATGGTAAATGGTGCTCTGCATGCTTTTATGAATAGCCAGATGGTGTCTCAAAGGGCTAGACTGGCAGTGCATGCTGGAGTGTTGGTGCCAACACTTATGTATGGTAGTGAAAGTTGGGTATGGCAGAAGAATCACAAAAGTAAAATAAATGCGGTAGAGATGAGAGCGTTGAGAAGCATGAGTGGATTAAAACTGAGTGACAGAGTAAGAAATAGTGTGATAAGAGAACGTTGTGGTATAAAAGAAGACGTAGTGACTAAAATTGAGAAAGGTATGCTTAGATGGTTTGGGCATGTAGAGAGAATGAATGAAAGGAGACTGACAAAAAGGATTTATGAGTCAAGAGTGAATGCGAAAGTTGGAAGGGGAAGACCGAGGCGAACGTTCCTGGACCAAATCCAGGACATTTTAAATAACGGCCAGGTCAAGAGTACTCTAAACCGACGAACTTGTATGAAAGGTTTAATGAGATTGAAAGAAGCGAAGGAGATATGCAAGGATCGTGGCAAGTGGAAGGATGTTGTCTCTGCCTACCCCGAAGGGAATGAGGCGTGATGCTATGTATGTATGTATGTGTGTTATTCTGACGTTATTGGTCCTATAACTTATATATAATTAAGTTATTCGTTACTGATTAGTTAACTTTTCTCAGACTACATATTAGATACGAGCTAGTTATGTCTACACATCTATACATATTAACAAAACTTGCATGCATGATTATTCATAAAAATTCGATTCGGTGTCTATTGTCTGTCTCACATTGCTTCTTTACTAGATGAAGTTATTCTAATTAGCTCACGTCGTTGTCAAAATATCGACAATAACGAATCAACTCTGTTGCGTTTAAGTTTACTCGTTACTTTAATCTGTAAATTAACAAATATCGGATATGTTAGTTAGTTACCCCATTTATAACACACACATATACTGACACACACGTACACGTACATTAATTTGGTATTCTTTAAGTTTTAGAGTTATAATAATGGCTGGCTTAGGGGTCCGGTACTTCATGTGGGTTAACTATGTTCCGCCGCAATAAATAAAGTGTATTTATTTGTCGGCAACTATGGGACCTCCGTGTACGAACGCGACCTCTTAAAAGCCAATGTTTCGTCGGAGGCTTATCCGGCTTTGTCCCTCCATCCTCGCTGCAGCGCCACCTGCCGGCTCCACTGCGATCTTCTACGTCCGATTAGAAACATTTTTTTCATTGAGTATACATATTTGCAGCCGTTAAGTTAAAAGTTTTACCCTAGCATGTTACTTCTAGTATCAATTGGACCGCGTTGAAATCTCGTATTTAAATGTTATTTCAATGTATAGATACAGTAGTATCTCTACAGTGAATCTCGAAACTTGAACCACTAACTTGCAACTTCAGAATAGAATCCAAAAAGAGATAGCTCCTAAAGATAAAATTTATTTATAAATGTTGACGACATTCTCCTGTTACTTGGTTTATTTCGTAGTAAGCCTATATAGAATAGTTTCCATTAATTATTATTATATTTTACAAACCTTTACTATATGAGTCGTATTAAATTTGTATAAGATGGATTCTTATTCGAAAGAGATAGGTATACGAAATAGATGAGAAATATATTTTGAATAATAATAGAATACGTTACAAATAAAAACACGTCCACAGAACGCGTACTCGCTGATTAGCGAACGTTTGCCAGCGAGTGAGCGTCGGCCAATGAAATCGGCCGGTTGCGGGAACAGTTGCGGGACAGGACGGGGCACGGGCAGAAATGAAATGAAACAAATCAGGCCCATGTGTAAATTGAACGTGTAATACATTTATATTATAAAGAGATAAAATTTCACATCTTGTAAATATTAGACATTTCCGTACAAACGTAGCGATGGCTGGCGATCGTCCGCCGACGCTGCTGCCGGCCTGGCTCCATACGAGTACTGACAACATCGATTCGCTTACGATATTCAAGTTACCACATATCTTGTTATACACATAAATAGACTATAATCGGTTACCATTACGTACGGGATACAGTCAGCGGCCATATCATATGGAACGTAACATCCATATCGATCACGTGCTCATTCAACCCAGCGTTGACTGTATCCACGTTAACCATAAAATCATAAACTATTCAAAAATAACGATTCATAAAAGATTTCGATTAATATTTTATAAACAAATGCGTACCGATATATTTACAAAAATAAGTTTCGCTATAACGAGACTAGTATTTAGACTTGAAGACGAAATCATACGAGTCGTCCCGGAAAACGAAACTGAAATATATTTGTATAAATCTATACGAGTATACACAATATACACAATACACCTAGAACATTAGGAGCGATACACATTGACATCTGATGGTATAATTGACTGGTCGTTCGGAGGAGGCGAGGGACGAGCGACGCCGAAGGCCCTCCTCCCAACCCTACAGAGCCAAACGCACAAAAGCCTGCAAAAACAGATCGAAACAATGTCACTCTGTGAGTTCACGTCGAGACAATAAACGACTATAATATAATCTAACTTACACTTAAACTTTATAAAAGAGTGTATAGCAATAAGGAAGACATCGATAGCCTGCATGAATTACTTCGTAATATAGAAAATATCATATTTTTTGATTTCTTCTTCTCTCGGCGATCATTCGCGTGATATGTGACTTTTGCATTTTATAAGAGTCAAAGTAAAAGTGCATTTCTGACGAGTCTGCTCGAAGCGATCAAATGCCTTTCGAAGTTCAGACAGAGCCCACGAACTAAATACTACATTCCATAGAATGACTCATTTGGGGTTGACGAAAGGATTTTTAACTGTTTGGTATTACATTATGACCTCAATTATTATTTACGTAGAACGCGCTAACCTGTTGGTGAAGTTCATGCAACGGATAAAAATTATTTGATTTATAATTGAAAATTGTTACTTGTTTGATTCTGATTATGTTAAAGAAATATCACTATCATTTTAATCATCACAGTTACAAAATAATTAAATGACAAAGTCACAGGCGGCTGCAGACGTTAAAAATTTTGTATATTTCTGTAGTAATGAATATTAATATATATATCTTGTGGTGTATATATATCAGAACTCTCATAAAAGATTATAATTTATAGATTCTTAGATTATATATAGAGCAAATCAGAGGAGACAACTTGTTACAGTAATATAACTATTAATATTAAGGAGACTGCCCTGTTCAATTTTCAGTAAGTAAAAAGTAGGTTATGGTTAGGTAATCCATTATAATGTACTTGTGTTTATAATGTTAAACCATCGCAAGTCAAGTTAATTGTGGACTATAAAAGCTAACAATGTACTATTTACTATTAACAATGCAGTACTGGAATTGTACACAAACAAATGGGCCTAATAATGTTTATGCTATTTAGAATCTTTCACAAGTTCTCATTTAGCTACACCACGGTAACTACAATTCAAGATTCGGTAGAGAAATCAGGTTAGCGAGGTCTACTTGCGAATAACACAGAATACTAATACATAACAAAGATGATAATGATTGAAGCGTGCAGCAATAATGCAATTAAAAGAAAATGAAATTATCCAAAGATGAGCAAACTGAAGAGAATTAGAGGTTCTGCACAATCTAAGTAATTCAGATAACTGAACAGAAATTTAAAAGATACATGCAAATGATGCGAACTAAATGGGACTCAAGGAGATAATGTTATGATTTTTTTAATAAGGTAATTCATAGCTAACATTAATTAAGCAAACGCTACATACTGGACCCAAGCACATACAGACATACATCAGCTCGAAGACAAATCTTGCACAACATTTATATAATCATTTACAAATTAACTCACTCCCATGATATGTTTCGGTTCCTCCATTGTTCCTAACTTCATCGTCGACGCTTTTCCTTTTTATATATTCTACAAGCTAAAGTGCGAAGCAGAGAAAAGAATCAACCAGTGAAACGGAAACCTATGGACTCATTGCATCGGATTTAAAGTCGACAACATATGGAGTATTACACTATATAAAGAATATCAAGTGAATTGTGCACTCGAAATGGCTTTTGAAGCATTATCGAGAGACCTGGGGCGTATTTGGAGAGCAAGCAAATGGGAAAGCTTCAGGCTCGACGACCGTTTCGTGAAGCATTTATATAATGGTAAAGCATCGTTTCAATTCAGAAATTGGAAATAAAGTTGCTGCGGATGACGATAAAATATTTATCAATTTGACAATGACAACCGACCCGTCTTTATGTGTGTGAAAAACGAACAATAATGCGATAAAATCGAAGCAAACTAACGATAACAATGTTTTGGTGAAAGAAATTTTGAGTCAAATGATAAGGTGAGCGGGAAGAAAGCTGGATATTAGCAAATATTTACAGGTGGCGTAATGAGAAGGCAAGCGATGCCGCTTACGACTTAAAAAACTGGTCGGATGGAAAAACATTTCAAATGCAGTGACTGGGATTAATTCTTTATAAGATATGTCGATGAGCTAAACGGTTACACATTCACATAAATTAGACGATACAATAACAAAATGTAAACGCACGTCTAATTTTTACAATAGCAAATCGTCTTGAACTTCAGCAGTCGCAACATCAATTTATATTATTACTAACTCTTAATATATGACCGTAGGGAATGAAGAATATTTTACAAGCTCCTTTAAATATATTTTCGTATTAAACATCCTATAAAATATTTAACATATTACAATCGTTACAATGGTTAGGTTTCCATATGTTAAAGTGAATCTCCCAAATGTTTCGTTACAAAAAATAAAATTATCAAAGCTTTACAACCATTTTACAACTTTAGGTTTTAAAAAATTCTGCGCATCTCTTAGAATATGCGGGTAGTCGCACGTTATGAGCTTCTTTCCGGAACGTGTCCACCTCCACGGGAGTGCTCTCGACTAACCCCGAGATGTCTAAGTTTCTAATTCAGTCTCATAATTGCATACATAAGTACGGGACACACAAAGGAGTCGAAGAAGCGCTTCGCACGGCGACAGGACGAAAAATCAGGAGTATCAAACCGTAACACTATTACTAAATAGCTATCTATCACCTAAAAACAGATAAACTCGGAAAACGAAGAGATATCTATCAAATGCAATGGAGTCTCCCTATAGCACAAGTCAGTGAGCGAAAAGGAATATTTAGGTAAAAATTGGCGATCTCGTATTGGGGCATAAACGTTACACAAAATAATATTGAATGGTTTTATGGAACTACAGTGCAAGTGAAACGGCTGCTGGAAGCCATGCCACCATCTTAGTCTCATCTCCTTGCCCGTAATGCGACATGCGACGGAACAATAACAGACGATGGCAAAAAGTTTCCCTTTGGAAATTCTCGAAGCGATCTCGGATATTGCTGCGTAGAATTTCAAGTTTATTTTTCAGACACGAAACGGATCGGCCGAAGTGTTCGGGGAATACGAGCGTACGTCGTATCTGCGGACCGACGACTCGTCCGAAAGCGCCATAAATGCGGCGCACAAGCTCCGTTACACTACGGTGCTCGAGAACACTTCACTATTTGCACTTAACACTAACATTGAGTTACACGTGTACATGTATATAATGAAATCGCAAACGATTTACAATAAGTCTACTCTACCGCCATCGAATCTTCTGCCCTCCGAAGAAATCAACTATTTCACCGAGGTAGCCGCACACTGAGAACGTTGTTGCATCAAAATCAATAGAATAGCGTGTTTTAGCGCGAGACGAAGTTCCAGGGACTGATGTAGCACAACTTTTTTGCTGCTGTTTCGGTGCACTTTCCTCTGATGCGGTCAGAGCTTGTTCTTGTATTTCTGTTATATTTAAATACTCATTCACTATTGTATTCGCTACGTATTGGCAACATTCAAGTGTACTATGTTTTGAAATTGAATTGCATTTGTTAATATTATATATCTGGGAGACGTAGCTATATCACATAGCCAACGATATCACGAGGGTCGTGTTCAGTGTGCAGTTATCTTCAAGCGAATTTCATTATAAAATTTACTAATCGAGAAGGGTACCAATAATTGCTCATCACAATATCGAATCGTTTACCTTAATATCATAATTTATGATGAAAATTTTCAGGTACGAGCAAAATGTAATTAATATAATTTATAACGTCCGCTTTGACGGAATTTGCAGAACTTCCTGAATAAATTACTCTTGAAAACGAATACTCGAAGCTACTTTAGCATCCCAAAAGCCGACATCGCAAAAAGAAGTGCCACTACCGCGAGTTAAAACACCCTCTGGAACTTATTGTTTCCTTTAAATATATTTTGGATAGACATCTTTACAAATATCAACATTTAATTAACAACAATCGATAGAACTATTAGTAAAATATTTCGTCGAAATTAAAATAATTTTACACTTTTAGTATTTGTAGGAAGGGCGTCATCGTAACGATTGTCAAGACGTAGATGCGGTAGCCTATGAGTGAGCTGCTGCACCGATTCTGCTGCAGGTTTACAGTTTTGACGGGCAGCTGCGTGGGGGCCGGCGCCATGCGGACCACGTTCACTGGAAAACATGATCCCTTGTAGAGTTTACTGATGTGTTTACGTAGTGGCACTTGTCAGACCCAAGCGATTCACTCACCGGACACGGTGTGGTTCTGGACGTCGGCGAAACCCTCGCCGAGGCTGGCGTAGCTGGGAATGGTGCTGAGGCAGGTGATGTGCAGGGTCTGGTTGGGCGCCAGCTGCAGCTGCGACAGCGGCAAGTGCAGCGAAGAGTTGGTGAGCGCCAGCGGCTGGCCGTGGTGGTGGCGGTGCACGGCCACCGTGCCGTGCGGCGTGGTCATCCTCTCGTCCACCTGAGTAAAGTTACGTTTTTCATTGTCAATTCGCGGTGTCTCACATCACCATCTCGTAACTTCGGATTCTAAGTCGTTCTTTAGTACATCAGCCTTTCATTGCAATGTGAAATGTGAACACGCTGTCGGACGATCTTAAAGCGCTGTCCGCAAAAGTCTGCTCGAATAAAGTTTTGGATTTGGATATGAATACTGATCTGTTGCGAAGAGTTGGAAATCGAATCTATTACGAAATCCATCAACCTGTTACGACACGCTACATATTTCATCGGAGGGTAGTCTATCACTTTTATGGGTGATTAAATGACCACATAAAAGCGAATCGCAGGCTTTATCAAGCCCGGCCGAGTTGTGTAGGCATGAATTTAGATTGTAAAATGACAGCAGGCTTTACTGCCGACGATATTCATGAAGCATGTTCTTTCGGACATAAAGATAAAATTCTATCTTGTTTTTTAAGTCCCCATTTACGGCTCTGTATACGCTTAACAGCCAATAAAACGCGTTGATAAGTTTACTGCATTACTTCGCAGCGAGGACTCACCTTCGATGTTTGGGGCGAGTTGAGTGAACATGAGAGCGGATTCGATTCACCCGTACAATGGTAATTCTCTGTGATGCTTCTTCGATAGATGTACGATTCTCTATATGGATTGAATTGATATTCTACTTAACATCTTTCCTTCCAGCATCCAATTATTTGATAATAATAGTTTAATGAAAGTAGTTTTCCATATCGGACGCATCAATTTCATGTTCTATAGCAGATAAAACTTTAGCACCTGTGCGAAGCCGTGTTTGGACATTTCTTTTTATTTTATAGACAAAGTGGATCGGATGTAGAAGGAGTCGTAGCTCATTCTCTCTGCATCCAATTGCGAGGTCGATGCAGACAAAAGAGTGGCGAAGGCCAATGAATAAGTTATGAAACGCCAGCGAAGGTCGCCAAAATTCAAGGGGCTTCAGCAAGAGGAACGGGAAGTGTACGGGAGCGGTAATGTTTTCTCGAGTATGATAAATGCGTTCGGAGCGAGTCATGTTCGTCGAAGGGAAGGCAACGGCCGGGCTTACATTCGCAGTAAGAAAAATCGGCGGTCCATTTATCTCGTTTCAGGGAGCTTGAGTGTATTATATTTACAACAAACCAACAATGTGCGAGCCTCATTTTTCACTGGCTTCCACTGGTTTCGCCTGTATTTAAGAACACACGAGTCAGGAGCAGACTTTATAGCTTGTGTAAACAGTCGTCGTCGCATGAGAGAATGACTTGCTCTATTCCAAATATCATTAATTAGAATTTTACTGTCATTACTATGATAAAAAAATGATATCTAACCGAGTTTCTAATGAGTTCGTCTCACAATAGCCCCTCGTAACTCTAGATTCTAAGTTTTTGCCTAAAGCGCTATCGTACTTGGGAAATAACAAGAAAACAATATTTAACTTGATGAAGAGATTTTTAAGTTTGAATTTATAGAGATAATGTCTGCATGAGACTGGCCGCCGTGGCCGCAACTCGGTTAGGATTGGTCCTAAATTTCTAATCTGGTAAAATAAATAACGATATCGGGGTAAATAAGTCAAGCCGGGACAGACTATGAATTTTAAATCGAGCCCTAAAATAGTAGGAAATGGAACAATCCGAGAGTATTATGCTTCGCTTTCACTCGCACTAATATTATTTTAGTGAGCAATTGTTATTCTCTCGTGAATTATTCAAAGGCTCGATGAATTTCAAAATAACACGGAATATTGATGAATTTGTGGCAACTTAACACTTCATTAGCTTTCAAAATGAAACACGCCGTATCTGGTACAAGTATTCTCAATATATCTCATCATTCATAACTCGAAAACGGCTGAATCGTTTTTAATTATCGCTGATTTATTGGATTATATTTCGCCGCAAATAGCAGAATACCTATTAAATATCAAAGAAATACACGGAATGGAAATATGAAGATATTGAACTACACAATAAATACTCGCATCGATATGTAAACAACAATAAGCTGTACAAATGCCTCATCAGTAGTAGATCAGTCCGTATGGATATACGACAGCGAAATCTTTCAAACTATTCACCAGATTCACTCGAAACTCGGCATAGACATTTCTTTCGTTCATAGAAACACAAGAAACGAGAAGTTCATAAAATACTTAAATGGAAAACTTATTTTGCTAAATTTCGGCTCGATCGGGGCTTAATTTTATTAAAATCTTGATAAGATAGGCAGTGCGTAGGAATCGTTTACATATGTAATGCTTTTATAAATATTTCGGCCGAAGCCTTACACATATCCGGACCCAGTGAATTCAGAGAATGTTTAGTTATATTGGGCCACTTGTGTTTTGTGGTCCTTTTAGTTGGGCTAATAATGTGGTTCTTATTGTCTCTCTTTATGGTTACCTAGTTTTGATTATCGGTTTTTTGTAGTCGTCTATTTTGTTTCAGTGATTATAGTCTTCAACTTTTTCTGGTTTAAGTCTTCTAAATATTACATCGTTCTTTGTAGTGATCGTTCGTCGTCTACTTCTTTCTCCATCTGTTATCGCCCAGATCTTTTCGTCGCTCTTTGTAAGCATCTGGTTTATTTCACTCATTATGATAGATTACTTTTTTAGTCTGTCTTCTAAATGTCACATCCTCGCTTGTGCTATTTCCTGTGAATAAAGCCAAGTGCTCACCTTCACGTTGTCGATGAGCCAGGTGAGGTGCGGCGCGGGGTGCGCCGGCGCGCTCTGGCACGACGCCTCCAGGTCATCGGTCGAAGACAGCTTTTTGTGCTTGATCTTGATCCTTGGACGGAATTTCTGCCGCACTAGAACAATACAGTCACATCTGAATACATTAATTTCCTAATCATTCACCCTGCATGTACGTATATCACATAAAATAAGACCATATCTAAGACAGTTGAATAACAGTTACGATTTAATTTTAATTATTTATTTTTATTTTATTTAAATAATATTAAAAGAAAGAACGGAATCAACATTAACAATGGCTACTAAAATTAAGTAATTAAAAAATATAAATCTTAGTAATCCCCGCCGTGCCCTTTAACCAAGACAAAATCTTCGGTTTTGTAAAAAAAATTATAGTATCTATAACCTAGCCAGTAGACCACCATGACTTAAAACTGAACTGAACTTAGCCGAAGAATATATTTGAATTAGAATTTAATTATGTAGTTTACATGAAATTATGAAGCGAATTAAAGCTCTTTGAAAAAGTTATTTAAAAAGAGACGTCAAAGGAATGTATTCGACGTACAGAGAATAAGGTTAAGGGGTCAGAGCTAGGCGTGTGTTCTTTCTAGCTATTCCGGACTGCAAAAAGACACAAACGGGAGAAAGGCAAGGCTGTATGTCTGTAGGCATTTTGCCGGCTGGAAAGGCAAAGCGGCTACTCGAAGTGTGAACACTGCACAAAGGGCACGACAGCGGAGCTTAATAAACCTGATAATATGCATGGCGGTTTTAATAGGGAAACCGGCGAGCGAATGTAGCGAATTCATTTTTATCTTACAAAAAAACTATTGTGTTTTGTGAAACCGCAAGCAACCTTTTAAAATTAGCACGAATGAGTGAGAATGCAAATGCTACTGGGCGCCTTTCGCTTCACCCCCACTCCGCGGCCGGCTGTAATGCGACATACGATAAGTGGACGATAACGTTTCACACACTTGGCAGAACTCCGACAGAAAAAATCAATGCGACAACGATTCTCACAACATCGCGAAATATATTTTGAATAATATTTTATATACTCGTAACAAAAATCGAAATTCATAGTTGACATACAAGAAATAAAAGCAAACTTGTAACGCCACATTGTGGTTTAAAAGTACAACAATCATTTGCATATTTTTAATAAATGAGCCAAAAACATTGTCGTACAAAAGGCATACGTTGCAGATTATTTAAAGGATAATGTTTGGATCGAATCCAGCTCCACACGGAAGCTAAATGTTATCTGCGAGTGATCTTCAAAAATTTTGTTCAAAATAATAATCACTGAGTCTCTCGCTGTTTCTTATTAGCAGAATCAGTATTCCAAACTGATGGTAGATTTGTTACCGGGACAAGTTTCGTAACAAAGGCAAATATTTGGCCGAGTAATTCTAGGCTACTCAATTATTCATCAATTATCCCACCGCATGGGACACCTGAACACTTCCGTTTCCGAGCCATTATTAGTGCACTAAATGGATCCATTTTGGGACGCCACGAGTGGGATTAAGAAGTAATCACAAAAAAAAAATATTGTAAGACAACCTTCTTTGTATTAATTTCAGATATAGGACTTTAATTTTCAATCATATTGACAAAATTGGACATTTGCAGACAGATCAAACTGTGAACTCGCCTGTTGGTACAGTCTTAAGACGGTAGTGAGCTAATTTACCTCTGAATAGTTTCTATTCCTCACACTGAAGCATTAGTTTTTGGTCGCTGGTACAGTGGTGAACAGCCAAGGCTGACAACTCCGACCATTTCAGACAAATTAGAAAAAACATACATACATAGCATCACGCCTCATTCCCTTCGTGGTAGGCAGAGACAACATCCTTCCACTTGCCACGATCCTTGCATATCTCCTTCGCTTCTTTCATTCTCATTGAACCTTTCATACAAGTTCGTCGGTTTAGAGTACTCTTGAC
>JACTOM010000888.1:4659264-4732371 GCA_015832385.1 Elymnias hypermnestra
ATAAATAGACTAGGATATACATTATGTGATACATATATAACAACTATTGTAAAATTAATTATCATTGTTTTAAACTTAAATTTTCGTGGTTTATTAACATATTGACTATTTGAACGGGTACATATCACGATGGCGATTTTTAATTTTTAATTTTGCCGATATTTCGACCCAGTTGCATGGATCGTGGTCACGACGATACTGACCACGATCCATGCAACTGGGTCGAAATATCGGCAAAATTAAAAAAAAAAAAAATTTAAAATCGCCATCGTGATATGTACCCGTTCAAATAGTCAATATGTTTATATTTGGACTTATTCAATTAAAATGTATTTTCTTTTTATATAGTGTTACAGCGAAATTACACACGCCTAGCACTTAAACCTACGTAAGTCGATAAAGATCGAGTTACATAAGGCGATATAGACTATACGGATCGAGTTAGAGATAATTTTTTGTAGAGAGCTATTTGCGGTTTAGTATTTAGATTTTAACGTGTGATGGCACAAAGCTTCTGCCCCCTGACCCTCGTCACACGATGTCACGCGTCGCCCCTGCCCCTGACGACGCACAGATCTGACAATTGCAAAGACTCGAATGAGCGGACGGCAATAAAGAAACCGGGATGGTGTGCCACAGGGCGCCGCTTCGCGTGCTTCTTACAATACGTCTACTTGCGATCATTTCGACTCTAATAAAATGTGCTAGGTCTTTATCTACATATCTAATCGATCAACCGACATTTTCGTTATTCGAGTAGGCCCTATAGGCTTTTTGGAATCATCTTTAAGTATTCGGTTGGTGATGAGTCTACCGTTGATTCGGAATGTCAGCAAATGAATGAAAACTGACAACAAATTCAGCAGATATTGTGTAGATTTGTTGGTTTTCTCGATTAGTGGACTATCCAATAATATAAAAAATGTAGTTCTTGTCCAAAGTAACAAATTGTTGGGCTTGATAATATTAGTATAGTTAGTACTTCGACGTCCGCTTTCGAATTTGGTCTGTAGGTACACTATTGCATTACCTATTTGCTCAATGTACACGAGCGAAATAAATACTGGAATTTCTATTACTTTGGGTTTCGTTATTGTATCAAATTACGGTCTTTGTGGTAACATCTCGAAACAAAATATTATCTGATTCCTAGTGATTGTGAATAACGTATAAAAACAAAGACGACCCGAGAGACTCCTTTATGTTATCTGATCTCTAGGAATATGTTTTTGTTGGTAGAATCGGTGATCTGAAACTAGAAACGTAAAAGTATTCGTTTGTATTAAATTTTATTTTTGTGAGTGATATTTTGTGCCCTTCCTTTCCTCGTCGACATATTCGATACCGGAGGGATGATTCGTGCCCAGTTGGCGCACACGAAAGCCACTCAACAGAGAGGAAGGACAATATTTTGTTATGTTTTTCTGTCTAAATCGTGGAATTATGATGACTTTTTTATAGAAATAAAAGGAACTCTGGCGGCGGCTGTAGGAAACATTTTCTCGTAATAAATATATAAGAAGCGGGGTGAAGGGAGGTCAATCTTTATGTAAAACTTTTATTGCGTTATCAATTTGCTTTCAAACTTTCAATGCTTTTTATTCTTTTTATACATAGAGTGAAACAGAAGTCACTTAAAAACATAACAATAATTGTAGAAAAAACAAAAGAAGAATAGGATATAAATATAATATAGAGATCGTATTAACGAAGTTATTATTTCGTTGTCTTAACAAAACCCCCTGGCGTGTAAATGTAAAATCGTTCTGCGTGTAAAATTTCCTAATGAAATGAGCAAGAGCCATTTCGAGCAAGTGTCAAGGAGTGCTGCACCCACTCACCGATGACGCTGAGCTCGTGTATCTTGGAGGCCTTGGAGTAGAGCGGGATCTCGAGGGCGATCTCGCAGGCGTAGGGGCCGGACGCCGCGAAATCCATTTTCTCCAGCGTTATTGAGGTCGGGCTCATTTGGGTTAGCTGTTATCATAAAATATTGGAGTCATTTACTGTACGCTATAATATTTATAAATCCAATGGGTTTTCGGTTGAAAGCGCTACTCTCGGCTACATATGAAATATATTAACTTCATATGCAAAATGGTATAAAAATGGGAAAAATGTATTCAGTTCGAGTGCTTCCGTTGCATATGCTGCGGAAACGGTTCGAGTTGCGCACCGATCACGTTTCATTCGCCAAATCGTCCAAGTACTTCTCGAAATTATAATCCGATTTTTTAAATTAACTTTCCGTTAAAATAAACTCACAGGCAATTTTTGTTTTAAGGAGGTCTTTTCATCGTTAAATATTTCAATATTTCTGAATATGTTGAGGGTTTGTAGGCCTGCTTCTTACGGGTCTACTGAGCTGTCATCTTAGATTTTATCATCATTTGCCATCGTCAAAAAACAAGCGTGAAAGCCTTGAGTGACGCCAGTTTCTATTTTGGGTACATCACGCCCGAGGTGTAATGGAATTTCACTGTAATGTGAAACATCTTATTTGTATTCCCCTTTAACACGACTCCCGGCACATTCCTTGCTCCAGACGTCGAGCATTCGCGCACAATTGATACGCGGGAACACTGCGAAATAATATTTCAATTCATCGTTTATGAGTCTTTAGATGTAGTTGTATCTGTTTATGATTGTACCTTTCACTATTTTTGAGAATGAAAAATCTAACTTCATTCTTCTACTTATGACTATAATCTTCTTGTGGCGAACTTCGGCAAAGAAATTAGCCACTCGTTGAGGACATCTTGTGATGCTGCTCTATTCTTTTAGTTACATAGACATCCGATGTAGTTTGTCACAGGGGAGAGACTAAGAAATAGCTCGATGGAGAGACGGACGTGAAATGTGTTCTAGCAATTTCCCAGTAAAAAGCAACCCCAATATCTATTTTGAATTTGCCCGGCTCTGAACTCGAACCCAACACCTCGTGATCTGTAACCGATAAGCTGACTATTAAAGCTATGGGGTCAATGAACAATTGTCGTATGGTACATTGCTGAATAACTATTCCTATACGCCTCTCTCCTGCACTCGTTGCAAGGTAATAGGTAATAGGGACTACTAATTTCCGAAAAGTAGAATCCGACAAGAAACACAAAATAATAATAGTAGTTCATCTTTTTAATTATATGAGATAAATATCGATTAACACATTAGGACACAATAACAAAATAACGAAACGTAATATATAATATACGTCTAAAAGAGTTGTGAAGGCCGCTATCAACCCAACCACAACATAAGGTAAGAGAAACGCTACCTCATGCACAGTATTGCCACTTACTATTAACCGTGTAAATGGTTCGGTTTGAAATTTGTTCGTTTAACATAGATTACGCTATATAAAAGTGGACGCAGAGGAAGCCGCGAGCAGAAACTAGCCGATGGTAACAACAAATCGCTTAGAATGCTTCAATCCTTATACGTCAGGTGGGTACGTGAGACGGGAAGGAAAATACCAGCGGCGGTTGCAATTTCACCCCTATTCCTGCTGCTTCAGAGGCTACGAATAGAACGCGGACGAGGCAATTTTCGATCGACGGTTATGGCTAAGATGGTACGTGATACGTTTTTCGTCTAAGATAGACTGTTAACGCAACATTGCCCTATTTAATCCACCGCCCGAAACGGAACGATTCTCGGAATAGAAATAAAGCGAAGAAATATCTGACAAAGGAGATTCCTCCGGATTGTTTGTATAAAGGGGTGAAGTCGGTTCAGCTGACGTCACAGTGTACCACACTAACGTCCAAGTGTAATGGCAGTAATTTACATCTTGTAGACATCCTTCGGCAGGCCAAATATTGGAAAATTAAAATTGAAAAATCGTCTATTGTTCTTTCTTTGGAGTTGACGATACTGTGTCACACCCGTCACATATGTAGGCATGACATCCATGCCAAGCCAAGGCCGGTCGCTGGTATATGGCCATTTTAGGAAATGAAGTGTGTCGCTTGAAATCATAAAATAGATAGACTTGGGGCGTCGCCCCATCGTGTAATAGTCGGAAACACTCACGTCGATGTCGGCGCCGGTGAAGTTGAACAGCTCGAAGGGCGGGTCGCGGCCCTGCACGTGCTGCATGATGCGCTGCCCGCCCTTGAAGAACACCACCTGTTACACACATAAATATTATATATTTCAAACCAAATGAGAAGTCATTCAAGTAGACACAACACTTTTGAATCCTCAAACGTAGCCATGGCTTCGTTTTGTTTCCAATCCACGACTGACATTGCAGAACGTCTTAAACTTACTGAAGCTACGAGGATTCCGTAGCGCCATGTTTTAAGAAGAACACAAAAAACATTTCAGTCGAGAAAATTACGTATGGCAGCCCAATGGAAACTGCAGGCGCTGCAGGCGCCCTCCGTCTTCGATCAACACGTATGGGGGACACGGCGAGATTTCGTAATAAGTTGATTAAATCATAATAGACAACGAGTACAGTTTAATGCGTTATTTTTATAAAATTGGTTTTCATTAAAAATAAAATAATTAATTCTCCAAATCGCTGCCAACATATTTAGTGTGTTTTATTCGTCGTCACTTCGATATTATTACAATTGGGCTAATTTTTGTTGGCTGAGTCCATCCACTCCCAAGCTTCTTTATCGTCCCGTATAATTTACATAATCTTACGATTTTCGTTTAACTTTTCTTTATAGGTTTTTAATTTACTGAATGATGTCGTTGGATTGCCTTCAATATTATTATTTTCAGATAATTTTGTAATTTAAACATTAATGTACCCGAAGCCAGTGTAGGGCTAGATCCTGTAGTGATATGGGTACATCTGTTTTGAGTGAGAGGTTACCGCACGCAAGGTATGGCCAAGTCGGCGGATAGTTATTAGATCTGGCAGTAAATGATCGTTTGTTGCTTATACAATCTATCTGTTCTTAGTGAGCATCTACGTCAGGAAAGCAAATTATATACTGCATTTGAATTAAACAGACCTTGACATTTTGAATTCCTCGTAATGGTGCAAAACAAGCTAGCCGTAGCTAAACTGTATGCTAATTAAAAAACGATATTAAAATAGACGTCTACGCGATAATGTTTTTACGTCTAAACCGTTGAATCCATTTTGATTAATTTTGGTATAGAGATAGGGCGATATAGAGATGCGACGTCGGGAGCAGATAAAGGGCACTTTTTGTTGCGAAAATAAATGTTGATGGTGAAGGAATGGGGGACACGATCATTTATCAAGTTTGGGGAGATAATGATTCCCTTTATCAATATATTTGCCACAAAATGAATAAGGTTTTGCGTTTTTGGAGCACTTGAGTTTAAATAGGGAAAAATTTCGTTTTTAAAAGTAAAAGTACCCGACTACCATTCCACTTACATTCCCGACAGCGAAGGAACCCCAAATGTAGTGTAGTGGCTGCGAGCCCTACCAGTTTTTACAGCGTAACCCGGAGGGCGGCAAGTGCAAAAGCGCTGCCGAGGGTGTGATCGTAGAAGGGCTGGGCAACATCATGGGGGAAACGTTACTTTATGGGGAGGTCCCCATGGAGACTTCGTCGGCGAAGACGCTGTGCTTGTGTAATATGTATATAGGGGGCGTTGGCAATGGCCATCTGGTCGTCTGGGTCGTCAAGAACGTGTTTGGGCCACCTCTTCTGTTCGTCGTTTGGAGTCGAACTAGATAATATACAGGAATGTAAGCGAACTCTACGCTTGCATAAAAGAATATGGGGTGGATGCCTATTTTGTAAAGTGTTACCTTGTGGCAAAGTGACAGTTTACTCTTCTTGCAAACCATGGGATATAGGCTATATCCTGCTGCCACGGACGTTGCGATTATAATCGGTGAAGAGCATGCATGAATCTAGGGTGACTTCCAAGTATTTGGCTTTCTTTCGTCAAGGGATCGGAGAATCTTAAAGTTTAATTGTCTCCAGAACACTGTGATCTAGCCTTTTAATACCGGTGAAGAGCAAAACTGTGGCATTCTAAGCATTATCCTCAATTTTTCATTTGCGGAATAAATAGCCTTGGCAATTGATCGCTTTTTGAACACGAGAGGAGATGTGAGTACGAGGAGGTGTCGTTCGCGAACTGAGCTAGATCAACGTGGACCGTTCTGGGCATGTCGCTGGCGTACAACGAGAAGAGTAACGGAGACAGCACGTAGCCCTGGCTTCGCCCTGAATAGAGCGGCGGGAGGACGAAGTACCCTCAAGGCGATAGCGGAAGCTTCGGTTGGTGAGATAGTCTCGTATAAAAAATACGAGTCTATCTGGGACACCTATATGGAAAAGCTTATGCAATAAACCGGAGTGCCATACCTTGTCGAAGGCTTTCGCTACATCGAAAAAGATCATGCCTGTTGGGCCACGGTTACGATTACAGTGGAGATGATTCATGGCGTGCTGCGTGAGACGGTGCACTTGTTGGACATATAAGTGTTCGACGCAGAAACCAAACTGGTCGTTTGGTGGTGGCTCTAACACCCCCTTGAGTCTTAATATTTCATTCAATTTTGCAATCGTGTAGGGAAAGCCGAATGGGGCGATAGATGTTCGGAAGAGAGCGTGGTCGGAGTGAGTCACTCGATTCCCTTTGTTCCTCGATCCATGCGTAATAAGTCACAGACGACAATAGTATTCCAAGCGACTTAACAGATAAACATCAACGTGGCCCGGTAAATGAATAAAACAACTTCATTGAAGAAACTTATAAAGAATTATTTAGCTATAACTTTTTAGAGGTTTGGACAAAATAACGTCACCCCAGCAACATACACACATACATGTCCTTAAGTATTCTCAGTGACATTTAAATACTCATTCGACAGAGGTGGTGGGGGCATAATGACATTAATTATAACATTTACTGTTCAAAGTACGCAGAAGAGGTGAGCAAAGGAATAGAAAAAATATACAGGTTTTCGTTTGAGTTAAAAAATTATAAAGAGTGTTGTGTAAACTTCACCCAGCATTACACGTTTAACCAGGATGGAGTGAACTGAGATTCCACGTAGTTCACAGACGTTACAGAGATTTTTAATTAACTGCCCGGGATGGCCGCCGGCGCTTACTTTTCCTTAATAACAAATTAAATAAGTGTACGCTTTAGTGAAAGTAAATGTTTTTGATAAAACTCATACAGTTTATTACTCTATGCTTTTCATTTCTGGCAGATCAGCACTAAATGTTTTTTCACTTCGCAATAAATGATGATAGTGTTTAAAATGGAGCTACGCTAAAAGATAATTTACCTGTCGTGGCAGCATCGCACCGGGATGACATGTACAAGAGGCAATAATATGGATTTCTTCTCGCTCATGGCGGAACAGTCTGCCTAATATAAGCGAGGAAAGAGTATTTATTTATACGTTAAAATATTGAATGCCATATAGTAACATTATATTGTGTAAAATGACACCACGAGTATCGGCGATTTATATCGACGCGAGCGAGCGTGCCTCGCAGCAGCCGG
This sequence comes from Elymnias hypermnestra, assembly GCA_015832385.1. Taxonomy (NCBI): domain Eukaryota; kingdom Metazoa; phylum Arthropoda; class Insecta; order Lepidoptera; family Nymphalidae; genus Elymnias; species Elymnias hypermnestra. Next base: position 4,666,732 of record JACTOM010000888.1, read on the forward strand.
CCTGATTCCAGATATTGCCTCCTTTATGTTACGACGGAGTGCATTACTGGAAAGTATCACTACCCTCCTTATCTATAAGTATAAAGCGCAGGATCCGTTTGCCCCTACTTCCCTTATGGAGTTTGTAGCCGTCCAGCTCATGAACCGCGCACCGCTGTTATCTTCACTTCACTACATATTACAAGACGAGGTCTTGCATCTATGTCTGTTCTGGATACGACGACGGATTTTGCTGCGATCATTTCAAGATAGAGTGATTTATAAGCGAGGATGAGGTGTATAAGTTTTATGAAATCGCATGAAGTGTAACGACAATGTTTGCGCTCAGGAGCTTTCATCGAAATCACTGCCTCATCAAAACAATTTACCGTCGAATATTCCTCCTTCATAGGACTACAAAAATTACTAATTTAGAAAAACAGTGCATGCGGCAATTGGAAAGTTATTCAGACGGATACAGTGTTTCGTTGCCACCCTAAATACGGATTTCTAGTTGGTGGACGCTCGCGTGAAGGACCAGCTCTTTGTCTACTAGGTATTTGAAACTCGTTGGAAGAGTTGGCAAAGAAACTGCGATTTGTTCGTAAATAAATGTTTTTCGCGGTGCCTTAAGATGATTGTCCGTGTTCTAAAGTGTACGTTGCGAAAGATTTTTTGAATGGTTCCGTGGTCTCCACCGTAAGTTAACCGAATATCTTAGGAATCATTACAAAATTACTTATCTGGCACCCGATTGAAGTCGCCATGGATTCTGCTCCGAACAGGGCGCGAACAATTTCTCGTTAGCTTTAAGTCTTTCTTTAACCGTCGTCATCAGGAGAAAACGATTTGGAATTTCAAGTACGTGTATTTCGCATTTACTTTGTTTATATTTTTCGATTAACTTTAATAACCGCGATTTCTCTTCACAATTCAGCTGGCAATGAGCCGCCAGCACCTCGTTTGGCGTTACACAGTTCTGCGAGTAAGCGGCTACGAATAATTCCTACGACCGTAAAAAGCGTGCGAGCGGCGCTCAATATATTCACATGAATATTACATTCATCCATAGAACACGACACTTCAGAACTATTGGTCCTGTGACCTTGAAATTCGACATAATTACTTCTATCGCAACGTAGATGCTCATGAAGAACGAGATGCATAAGCGAAAAACACAATTAACGCCAGTTGTTAATGATTTTTTTTATACTAATTTAGAGATTATTCTCTTAATTAAATTCAATCAAAAATGAAACGACCCTCGCGGTTAAACCCTTTATTCGTACTACCGAACGCTCCGCGCTTGAACGTCACCATCTAAGGTCAAAACGACAGCAGGCGACCCCTCCAAGAGACGCGCATCCACCAATCCCGGCGCCGCCACAGGTGCATAATCGCCTGATGACGCGTGACGTCACCGATCACCTGGCTGTGGTTCGATTTAATGGGCGAGTGCGCTTGCCTGGTCGCTACACTAAAATATACAATAAATATTTACCACGAAATCTACGAAGCTATAGGTACGATTGACTTTAAACTCGGCATACTTGTTACTTTTCTGACGTACACTCTCTCCGAGGGCGAGTTTTTCCGTATGCCTGCGATGCTACGCAGCACCTGTTGTTGTCGTTCAATGTCGTTTTAACTATCTTGAAATATTTCAGAGAGTCCTTCGAATAGCTTTCGAGAGAAGCTGGCCTCGTGTAGCCGTGAGTCGCCCCGATCGGGCCGCAGCTCAGAATAATCCCGGTGTCGGCTGTCCCCTGTTAAAACTTTGATCAATTCGCGCAACACTGAGCCGTAAGCGAATCACGGACACAAATTGCGTCGCAGTAGGGAAGGCAGCCGCCCTCGTCGGCTTATTATATCTTGCCCGAATTTTCTATACGAACAAGACGTTTAAATCCAATTTCGAGTAATAAATTCTCATCAGAGCTCATTGGGACTTGACGCTGCGAGCGGAACATCGTGCGTGATCATTCCGCGAATACGCGAACACAATTACGGTGTCACGTGTTCAGGAGTTTGCAATTGTACCACTGCGTGATCTCCATTTCATGTATTCGCTAATGAATCTATCCAACTTGCCTAAAATGTGATGCCCAGCGATTCGGCCTGGCTTCTCGCGTGTACGTAAAACATTTCATTATGCACGAAAAGCTTAAGATAAGTTGATATATTTTTTAGAAATTAAAATTGATAAAGGGAGGTATCCTTAAAAAATAGTCATATAGCTTCGCGGACTCTTTTGTAGATCTGATGCCTATAGTACAGGCATCAGATCTACAAAAAAGTACACAACCATCTTATCTGTGTCGTTATATTAAGAAATATTGTATTAATCTATAAATGTTTCAAATAAGTTGTTTTCCAATAAAGATTTATTATTATTATTATATTATCATTATATAAAATTATATTGGATATTTCACCATTGGAATATATATTTCCCATCACATAGTGTGTTGTTACTTCCACTAGGTCTATACCTAAACCTATTCACACACAACCATGACAAATTATATAACTAAATCTTTCTCATGAATCACTCTATTTATTTCATGTCGCAAACAGACAGACAAGCCGAGGCGGTGGAGATGTTCGTTTCATATGGAAGGTTTCATGATTTCATCCAATCTATCCGAAATATATTTGTTAATGTTTCCGTGAAACCTGTCTGAAGCTTGTTTATTTGTAAATAATTCAGGATAAAACAGCGTGCACTCAAAATTGGAAACGTGTGTTTGACTTTTAACCAAGTTTGGAGGAAAAGCCCTCACGCGCGAACTAAGTCTATGAAATACCTTACAACTACCGAGCATGTACCAACCGAGGACATCAACCGACAGCGGCCATTTCCTGCCCACTATATTGGCCACGGCATTTAAATCAACGTATAACAGAGTTTGTGGTGAATTAAGTGGAAGCCAACTGTTGGTAAAACATGGTTTTCTGTTAACGACGTGACGTGGGCGGCCTCGAGGATCGTAAGTCAAATAAAATACCCGGATTTGTGACGGCGAGTCAATCGCCGACAGTTTTGGAGACTATGACTACCTTCGGTAATTTTTTCTTATCAATATATATATGTCAGAGCATCGGAAGGAATGACTTTGATTTAATGGATTGGAAACGTCACGTTGATTGCCTGGGTCGTTTGATTCTTCCCATAGCCATGACGTAGGACTACTTCTCCTTCTTTTGTTCCGTCGTGCGGTGTGGGGAGTCCCACCCCACTAGCACTCACCTTGTAGAGGCTGCGCGGGTCCACGTTGTGGTCGCAGCGCAGCGCGGCGCCGTGGCCGTGCACCACGAAGCGCGGCGCGCGCAGCTCCACCCACACCTCCTCCATGCACAGCGCTGCACCAGCACCGGCAGACAGACACACAGATATCATTGCTGCACACCACAGTAGCAACACGGATTCAAAGTGTGTACGATGATACCAGACAACCTTTGGATGAGAGATATTGCTTAATTTAAAAAAAAAAAAAAACATTTTTCTCGTTGCCCTCTTCAGCAGTTTTGAATTGCCACCTATCGTTCTGTTCACACATTATTTCCAAAGTACGATTGAGGATGAAGCGGCGACTTAGAATCCAAAGTTACGAGGACTCGGGACCCTGCACAACGACTCTTTTCGTAAAAGATTTAAATTTATCTCTAGAACGTCTTTCGTCAGTTTGTTATAGAAACCCTTCAGTGTTCATTTCATGCAGCCTACTAGAACTTGTAACAGTTTTATTATAATTCAGTTGTATGATAAGCATTCACAAATTAACCTCCATTATTATAATAACAATTAAATGATTTGTTTGATCGCCTCTTGCCCATGCGCGATGAAAGCTCTCAACAGAACAGCCGAGGCCAATATGGCGACACTTAACGCTCGCATCAGCTATTTCACTTGCATTTAGATTTCATAGCATCACACAACGTCAATTTTTCTGCTGCTGAATGTTCCGGATGCTCTTTTTCCAAAAGAAAAGTAGCTCCAGTTACTCCTTACATCATCTTTTACAATCTGGCCGATAAACAATTTTAAAATTGGTTTTTGATATAAATACCAAATACTTTTTAAATTTACAAAAGTGCACTTCAATTTTGTTTATTCATATAGATTATGGAAAGGGAGTCTAGCGACATTAGTTACTTTTTTAATTCTAAATATAACTTAAATGTGTTGCTTCTCAAACGTATTGAGTTTTGGTAATAGTTTGGCCTACATGCGTGTTTTATTTTTACTATACGTATGCCTAACCTCGTAGTGAAATTATTTCCCAATAATAACAAGGTTATTATAGACAATAGCTTCCATGTTTTTCCATTTCACCCGGCACGACCCAATCACAGTGATTGAGCCTTATTACACGAGGCCGAGGGAAAGATAACAATCCCACTCACGTTAATATGAACCCTTTAAACAAAAGATAACAATGGCAAGTATCTCTCTACCAGCATTGTATGAAATCTATTAAGGCAACTCGAAATATACATTTCTACTAGAAGTAGGAGACACCCTGCGTTCCTACCAAGTGTAAGGTGTAACATAACTTCCTTCGAAGGGAAAGACAAAACTTGCTTTCCGACTAAAAGTAAAACATAATTTCCTACAAAAGGTAAGAGGTAATTTGACCAGCAGTGAGTTGAAGTACTTTCTGCTACAATCCTACTTTATTACTGTTTTTCGTGAGCTGCAAAGAGGACGAACTTCTTTAAAGTTACAAATTATCTTGACGATTTTCAATCTAATCGCGATATTGATTTCAAATTCTATTTACTACTGTCCAATGAGACTTTATTTAGGTATCCCCGTCTTGTTACTAAATAATGGACTTTTCCACCTCGACGTCGCTATAATTGAAATTTTATTTACATTTTCAATGAACACAGCAGCAAAACATGCAAATATTGTGGGAAATTTACAATAAACGCAACCCAGAGTCAAACGGCGAAGTTTGAGGCAAACATTGTATGAGAAAGTTTGTAGCTTAACCTCGTAAATATTTGCAACTCAAATAAGCGCACTCCGAGACACGTTTGAGAGCAAATAAATTTTGTTAATACTGTTTGCACTCGACATTATTCGCGATACAGTTTTATGGGTTCGTGCAGTTCTGCGTCGAGGAGCTCGAGCGCCACGACGATGGAAACCGCTTTGCCCAAATGTCACCACGTTGGAGAGAAACGTGTTTCGCTAACGCCAGTGGCGAAATCGACGGACGGACAAAAATTTTAAAATCGTTTTCAGATGTCAGACGCATGTTGGGAAAAGCTGTTTATTTGAAATGCCAAACTATTCATTCGCATAGACTGTGTTGATCCTCATTTATCTCAAGTCCGTGAATCAAATTTAGTTGGAATCGTATATAATTTCACTTAAGTGTGCCGTACGACACGCCCCGAGGACTAAATTGTCTGAGGGTCGCCATAAATTAGGAGATACGGCCCACATCGCGCCCTCCGCAGCATCCATGAGGGATAATCTCGCGTTAATGCTCTTTAGGCGGAATAATTATTCACTATGTGTGTAGAAACTCATGTTGACCGCCGAGCCAATTGCTGAAATGAAAATACGGTATTATTTCACCCTTAACCATATTCTACTGGTGTACAATAGGGCGCCATTACGGTGTAACGAGAAGACGCTTAGATTTGAAATCCTCTTACAATTGATGCCATTTATACGCGATTGTATTGTCATCGCTCTGGACGTCCCACAATACTACCACAGAACCAACTAAGGTATTTCTTTACATATGGCTGTACTCTTCAGATGTGTAGAAACACGATAGAGGTCTAACGTCAACGACCACCATTAAGGACTCCTTAGAAGAAAACTTATGGGGGTCGTTTTAAAAACAACAAATGTGTCACGGGCCGCCTGATGGATGTAACCATCGAGGTGTTTCACGTAACACGTGGGTGTCGTAGGAGACAAAACGCGGTACATACTATACGAAGAGTGGCGACGTGGTTCTCACGTGACGCTGCAGATATCTCACGTCAAAATTCTTTATCATTTTCGGTAATGAACAAACCTCGAGTGTTGAACCGCTATTTATTTTTCCTGTAGCAATGAATCTTTTCAATCAAGGTGAGAATAAAACAAATTCTGATATCCAATTGTCTACATATCATTTGGTATCGAGTATCTAAGCGGAAATTGTGTCCATGCCCCCCAGTTAGTTAGGAAGCCTTTATGAAGCCAGTGAGCAATTAAAGGTCAGCCACGCCCCGATGAAGCGTCTGAATTAGTGATATTTGCTTTTATATTCCCACAGTCATCGTAAACGATAACGATATTTCTTAAGCGCACACGTCGTCATGTATTCTGTATGGAGTACCCTGCTTGCCATGTTGCTAACGAGCGCTGGCATTTCTCTCTCGTATCTAACTAAACCTACGACAATAAAATGTTGAGCTTCAAAGGTTAGCTCCTTCGACTCGAAACACGTTTACATCATCGCCGACATGTAAAAATGTACATTCATACATTTAACATTTTTTGTATTGCTGACAGATTGACGCTTGACGGTGATCTCACGTAATGACGTGCTATCCCAAAAGTAATATTACCAATTTCTGCATTCTTTGCCCGGCCAGCGGTCGAATCCAGCAGGAAAAAGTATCCATCCGTGCCATAGTCTGCAGTTCACATTTATAAGTCGAGCGAGACGGCACATTATTAAGCTCAGTAAAATCGAGTCGTCGGTTCGTTTGGCTGTGAACGCGGCATAGGGGTGCGTCTTGGTTACACGTCGGTACTGCTCCCCGAGAAGGGCTCGCTATTAGAAGGGTTGACGAAGTTAATATTTATATACAGCCCCGGGGGCGCCCCGGCTGCTTTATGAAGTCATTTCCATGTTACGGCCGTGATAAACTGTGGCTCGAGATGAAATGAACTAGTCGGGGAACGGCGGCACAATATCGCCTCGTTTACATCAATGCACTAAATTTCGAAGCGATCTTTGGGGAGAACGACACCATCCATTTTACTGTGTAATCATTTTAGCGCACAATGTATTTTCCAGTGGTATATGGCGTCTGGGAGGTTTTTGTAAAGGTGGTGACGTCAATCCAGGTGACGTCACGGTCTTTCACAATAAAAGCCAAGTAAAGAGTCAGCGATTTGTGTCTTACGAAACAGTAGGCTTGTTAAATATGTCCGAGTCGTCCGTCCGCTCTCCACATTTACGCAATGGTTATTCTGATGCCGGCTTTTAACCTAATCCACTCTGTGTTATAACTTTAAGGATTTAGGCGCAGGAACAGTTTCGCTCATTGAATTTAGCCATGAAGCGATGTCAATAGACCTCCTTATCCGTTGATTAATAGATGGACTTCATTTAAGCAATAGTAATTGTAATATAACCCGATTAGTAATATGAAATTATAACATTAATTACTGCGTGAACGTTTTAGCCCATGAATGCCTCCGACGCGTGTCATTGGAGTATTGTGTTCGATGGAGCCGTACAAAGCAACAAGTCCCCATCGGGGCAGCCGTGGTCTCGCCACCGGTTCCAAATGTAGCATCATAAGGCCAATAAAGACATCGGGCCCCGAGCCAATATCCGTTTAGTGCGCCAGCGTTATCGCGGGAGCCGGCGACCTCATTTGCATTCTATCGGGTTACCGATTCCACTACTTTCCTCGGGCGAACGGCACCTACTGGCGTTTTATGCAGAGATACCATGTTGACACTGAAAATAGCGACGCAAGCAAAGCCGTAATCTCGCTCAACGCGAAACGAATCGAGCCCTGTTTATAATAAAAATGTGAATAAGTTTACGTCGTTTTCAAAACGGGACCTTGTATTTATTTGAAGTGTTGTCCATCACAATTGCGATGATCTTAGAAGGGAATCTATCCTAACTCAATTTATTTACGTGAGTTTGTTATAGAGCTCCCATTAAACGCATTAAATGACAATTTTAATGCTCCATATCATGTAATATGGTCCAATCACATTTTCGAGGGATTTTATAGTTGGACTGCAAAGCGTCCATTTAACCTGAGGCCTGTCGTTTATACATTCATTTGAGGAAACTACTAGCACGTTTTTAGGCGTATTTATTTAACAGAAAATGGCGAGCGGCTTCAGCAAAACAAACCATCTAAAAGTATTCAGGGTGCTGGAACGAAAACAATTGTTGAGTGCCACTTCGTGTTTGTGGCGGCCGGTGCTTTGTGCGGTTTTTATTTCTGGCTGCAAATATTTCAACACAACAGCACTAGCACAGAAGATCAGCTCGACATCTTACTTAACGCTAAAATTGGGATTAGGAGATATCAATGTAGGAGTGTTAGAAGAGTCTCTTCACTATATATATTGATATGTTATTTATTGGTACTACTTTGATTGATTGATTGGATTGAAAATGGCGAAGGAAGGAGCTAAACCTTTCTGTGAACCTTTTCCTGGGTAAGAGGAGCGCGGGCGGAGTCGCAGGGAAATCTAGTTTGTCGTAAAATGTTAAAGGGCGAGTTGTTATCGTCGCCCTCCTCAGCGAAGGGCTAATAATCCTGCGAAGGTGCCGTGACCCATTTTCGCTAACGTGTATCGAATTCGCTCCGCTGCCCGGCTCAGCTAATGGGATACATTACACACGTTGGAGCAGCACCGCTATCGCACTGTATCGTCACGAGCACCTTAAATACCCCTCACGAAGCGAAGTAAGGCTTGATGGCAACCGCTCGAGATGGCAATTTAATCACGATCTCGTGAATTTATAAAGGCAACAGTTCATAACACTTTTGTAAGGTATTCTAATATACGATAGCGATTGGAGAACACCAATATGCATATGTGATTGGAATATCCTTTGTAATGTTGTAATACTTATTTCAAATTCACGAAAGCTTTAGTAAACACATAATAGACATATATTCATGTGAACGATTTGTAGAATAAAGTGTTTTATACTTGTTATGTATCTGTGAAACTTTGTAGTTAGTCTATGATTAGATATCTATCGCTACCCAATCGCAGCTTCGGCGCGAGGGGGGGGGGGAGGGAGGGGATGGGACGCCACAATGGGTTGGAAAAAAACCACGTGAACAACAATATTGGATAAAGGATAATTAATTGAATTACCGAAAGAATAACAACTCTACACCCGACGTGAAAGGGCATTACAATACTGTATTAATATCCGGTTCAATATTAAACACATCTTCGTTCATGGTCAAATAACAACAAAGAACCGATCGAATAGGAAAATTACATTGTACATATTACTACCCGGCTTCGCTCGGTTAGAGTATATTATATGTAAATATTACAACAATACAAAAACCCAAAACATTTCTTTATACAACATAACATATTGTTATGCTCGGCAACAGGCGGACCCGCCATCTATTTTTTCATTCATTCGTTTTCAACGGTGTTATCATGAAAATGTGCATGAAATTCTTTAGGGAATTAATTTTAAGTTAACAAGGATCACTGCATCGGTCTGAATAACTTTACAATAAATGGATGTTGTCCTTTAGACAAGTATGTACCGTCGCAGACTGTCCATGTAAATCTATCTAAGACGACTTTTCCCATAATATCGTTATATTTCGATCGATTCACTTCGAGAAATAATCTACATGGATCTACCCTCAAAGACCTACATATTGTTAAAAGTGAGAATTCGGTCAGTAGTTTAGGAGTATATCGCAGGCAGCCCTTACTATTATCGAAGGATAACAAAGTATTGATTGGCATTGAAAGCTTCATTCTGAAAGGAAATAGCTCGAGCAGCTCGCCGGATTGAATGCAAACGAGGTCGACAGCTTCCAGACAGCACGTCGTGTCACGGGCGCGGATATTGCCGGAAGGCGTGGCGAAGCCTTCCATTCGCTCCGATCGCAGACTATTGCGAATTACATTCCACTAATGCTGTCCCAGTGGAATCCTAATTTTAAGGAGTGACTAATTGTGGACCGGTGACTTCCCTTGCCTAGTCGACGGTAGATTCCTAGCTAACCGAGAAAGCTGACGATTCAGAGGAACTGTTACGCCTGCTTTAATAAACAATATTTGGACGGAAATATTACTTTGGTGTTTCTCTGTTAATGCAAAAGTGAATGATTTATATGAGAATACGTTCTGTATGTCTAACTAGCAGTTATTCGCGGTATAACGCCTTACCACACGAACCCGTGGATATATAAGGTAATCCATGAGGTCGGGAGCATCAGGGCCTAAGCCGATCGGGTTCTGGTTCAAAAGTAGAGAGAGGATCTGAGGTCCCCAGTAGCGGGCGTGGCCACTGTGGAGACGATTCGCCCTCTCCTGGAACAATGGTTTACCATCGGGTATGGGTCGCTCTGTTTCAGAGTGGTGCAGGTTCTAACTGGTCACGGCTGTTTCGGAAAGTTCCTGCACGGAATTGGCCGTAAAAAGTTACCCGCCTGTCACGAGCAGGCACCACACTAGCAGAGTGTGCAGCCTGGGCAGCGTCACCTTCTGGTGGCGCTGATTGGCGCGGATCATTCGCTGGAGAGCGTTGTAGGCGCGATGCTATTGTCTGAGAGATGCTGGACATCTCGCTGAAAGACGTCCACGAGCGAGAGAGGGAAAACGCAGTCAATGCTCCCTCTCACCGCCGACGCAGGCGGGTTGCCAGGCGGAGTATAATTGCGCCTGTTATACCGCTTTCGTAAACTCTCGGCCGAACTCATCCGGGACATTAGAGAAAATTGTGCGAGCGCTCTCCTGATGTCCCCCACTAATGGATGAAGATGGTACCGCTGGGTTTTAGTGGGTATTGCGTGTTCTCCCCCTCGCCGAGATCAACACTCCCGACGCTAGGTAATAAAAAAAGCAATCCAACCCAGCAAGAGTTTCGTCGGGAAATTTCATATTTTAAAATACTATATTCAAATAAGTAGTATTCAATAGTCACAACAACAAGAACCAAAGTCCTCAAACACAAATTCAGTAACGTTCGGAACTGGGAATCTTGCAGAAATTGTGTGCGGGACCTTTCTGCAGGCCTTTTTTGTAATGTAAGTCATAAAGAAAGGATTACGGCCCGTCCTTGAATTTAAAAGATTCCGGAATCCTAATTTAATTAAATTCTCTAGTGGAAGGCTGCACATTACGGGCCTTAATAAATGGGAACCAGCACCTCGGCCGGTGTATTCACTTGGCCAGATTATTCATATGAATGGCAGTTCTTTGTTGACACGAAACTCCAATATGCTTCGTTATGGCTCGGCCTGACATTACTTACTACCTAATGCTATATGCATGCTGTACGAGCGGTACACTCGATCTTGCAATAATATGTATTTGATTTCATTTTAAATTTTTTATTGCCGAAGTTTTTCAAGAACAAGCTGTATGTGAATAATTCATAACTACTTCAGATTATTCACCAATTTGATGTAGGCAAAGGGCGAAAATTTGCCATATGTTGAAATGGGTGATTTACTTCCGTTAGTGATTATTCTATATTTTTCAATGTCTCAGGAGATGAATTTTAAAAACAATTTTGTCTATTAACGGAAACTTTTCTCCAAATTTCATGTCTGTCAATGAAGTAGTTTTTGCAGTGCGTTTATAAGTCAGTCCATCAACATTTTTACAAAGAATTTGCATGACTTGCCAATTGAGTTATACGAACACTCAGATAGTCAAATGAAATTTTATTGCCTATCGAGAGTGTTTCATAGTTTGCTAGTAGATTGTTTCGATCCGCAACAGCAATACAACAGACTCGGTCACAAAGCATTATATTGAGATAAGTACTTCTACTAGTTGAAACTAATCTAATAACATTTCATTGGTCTAACCTGGATCAAGTTACTTAGGGACACGACCTCGAGGCTGCCATAGATCAACGAGACAGTTGCGCGGATCTCAATTATAATTTATTGACCGGAAGACGCAGAATCGGCTCCCGGCCCTCGATTAATATTTGGAGAACCGTTGGAAAATCGCTAGAGCGGGCGCTTGTTGTGTAATCAGTAGGTCTCCGAATACAGAAGGTAAGCAGGAGTTGTGCAAACAGCGCACAGTAAAAAACAACAACAGAGTTTTTTCTGTTTAGGTCGGACGTCGTCTTTCAAACTGGTGCTTAGCACAAACTTTGCAGGAGCTGGTGCAAATTTAACCCATATTCGAAAATATTCGTGACGAACGTTTGCTTTCTTTCGATAATCTCTGTTTTATACCTTCCCCTATACTACCCGGTTCAGATCCTACTGGTCATTGGAGCCACAAATAACAGCATCCGTGTCATCGCAATATTTGAGACGTTTTGTTTTAATGACTAAGTGCAAAATCTCAATGAAGGGCTCTATCGTCCGCGATGTCTTCGAAAATCGCCAGTACACTCCAAGGTAACGCTTTCGCAGGATGTGTTTAAGACATTTTAGTTCATAATTTTGTTTGTAGTCTGTAAGTGATGATATGTCTCAGTAATTCGACACGGAGTGTAATCAAGTTCGGGGAGTACGAATACCACAAGGTTATTATGTCGACGGAGTTCAGATCGGCCTTCAGTGTCGGCGCCGTACGTTTCTGCGAAGCCGGTATTTCGATGTAATTTAAGTACGAAGTTTAACGAGATCTTTGGATTAACTTTTCGAATTAATCTCGGAAACAACTTTATGTACAGTCGACTGACAAAGTTGCCTCGGTAAATAATTTACATCAACCTTTTGCCGAAGCGGATCTATTTGACGCTTCTTTTACTTGTTTTAATGAAGATTTCTCCACTTCTCCGTCATTTCTATTGATATTTGATACGTGATTTTGCAGTCCGAAATAGTAACTCGCCTCTTTTGCTTTGCATCGAGTCTAAATCTGATAAGGTAAATCAGAAGATACAGTTTATGTTAAGTTTCCCTGCTGAGAGTGATGCTCACACAATGACTGGCGCCATGTGGCTAAAAAACAAATATTAAACAATTGACTTGTCCAATACAGCATATCATAATTAATAACAAAAATGTAGCTTTATTTCATGACTTACATGAGTTATTTCTATTATCAAATACCGTTATTGTTTTAAAAAATATCCTCCGCCGACCACTACATGTCCTCGCAATGTATTATTCGGCCACGGTATCTGAATAATTACGAAATACTTCAAGCGACGGCGGTCCGCAGATTTCAGTGAATTACAACGAGTTTATTTAAATGGTAAACAGGGCTATCTGACCAACTTTGACGATAAGCAAGCATTAAGTAACAAAACATGGACTTGGACATTAGAATGACAAAGCTTAATTTAAATTGCTAACCTGAAGTGGGCGACGATTAGCTTCAGCTTAGCTTTAAACCGACATGAATACTGCCGGATGGCCTGAGGGACTCTGCGCACGACGTGTGGTATATGGGATGCTACGACAAGGGCTGGCTCACTGTGATTGCGATGGCTCCACCGGGGAAGTACAGGGCCCACGAGAAATACCCGGGTGAAAAGCAATAACTCGTATGCAGCGAGTGGGCTGGCCAACTCAAATAGGAGACAGTTGGTAAAGCATTTTCAGTTGCCGGCAAAAATGATTATGCCAATGTTTATGTAATAATTATACATCTGAGATTTCTCGTTTCCACGTAATTGATACGATGTTTTACGTTAATCTCTGCCACTACAGTTTCTGAACGAATTTTTAAATACATATTTCGTGTAGATATAGCTCATTACGGAACGTAGAAGATCAGAATGTTTCCTAATACACAATTTTAAAATATAGTCATGTTATTGTTAATAGAGTATTGATAAAAACAATTTATCCCTAAAAAGAGTAGTACGTCAATTACAATTATTGGAGGCCACGACGATGACGCCAGTCTCCTGGTGCATTATCTTACAACCATAAATGATACAATGGCATAAAAATGATGTATTTTGCATCACATAGCATGTTTAGGGATTATAAAGTTCCGTGTTGCGCAAGCGTTTCCGATGACATCAGAACGGCGGCTGAATCGCCATCGGCCCCAACTATCGACTCTAGCATCAGACAAATGGCCACATATCTTGGCGCTATGGCGCTGCATATCTACGAAGCTTTGGACTAATTTATACAAACGGTAGAATGAAGACAGTGGATCCGGCCGTTTACTTGAACGGTTCAGTTGATGTTGCGAATCGTTCATTGCGGAGATAAGAAACGTATCAGAAAATCCATTAGCGCCCCGAAACAGACGTTCCTCGAATCGTTTCATGGCGGCCGCGACGAGATACGGCAAATCGAATTCATTTGTAACGCGACAAACTCGGAAAGTTAATTAAACCAAAGACGGAGAGGGCTAGAACCTTCCCTAACACCATTCCTAATATCTGCGGTGTTGAATAGTGGCACAGCCAGTACAGTTAGCCGCTCGTGTGGAAGGCGGGCCACGGTGCAGCACTGCTCCGTATGTGTGGACTTTGCAATTAGTCTAAGATTGGATTTACCCGTTTTCGATCTGAACTGAACCTTTGGTGACGGCAAAGGATTCCGCTAAGTTTCAGTGGTTATTCTGACGGAACTGGATGATGAAGGTCTATACTTCATCCGACATGCATAAAGGCATTTCGCAGGTAAATGGGAATAACTGTAAACATGTATAGAGTTCACTCGTCGTCGGGGGAGCTGTGTGCTCGTTCGCCGGATTATTTCCACGTATCCTGGACACCGTCGAAGGAATGCGTAGTTTTTATAAGCGCTAAACGGCGGTGCGCCGTAACGGTCGGGCGGTGAATTCTTTATAAGGAATCGTCCGCCCGCACTTCCTGTTCTCCGTATTCGCTTATTTATTTGAGGCTGGCAGAGAAAGAATCAAGGTAGACGTTTCTCTTTCCATTTGTTTGCACGTCGGCTACTCCGCCGGTGGAACGGTGGAGGTGCAAAATTTCCTGACCTGCATCTTCTAATTTATCTAACCGAGTAGCAAGTAAACGCCGCTAGGCCAAAAATTTGCGTCTCGGAATGAAGCTGTGTAGAAACTATACGTAAATTACCTCCTACACTGTGTATCGTATACCATCAGGTGAGGTCTAAGTCGAGTGCTAACCTGTCAGCAATTACCGACAGAAAAACTTAGCAAATTCATGTTATTTCGATTTAGAAAATATTAATATTGAAGGCGAGGAAAAACAGATGGCCTAAGACACCGCCCACCCAATTAGCAATATTAATATAAAAGTTTTACGATCTCGTCCCGAGGCTTTATGTATTCCTCGGAAGCCATCTCGACTGCCGGCCGGCGAGAGATAACGCCGGCATATTTTATCATCCTCCCTCGCCGATCGAATCAAATCGAAATTCTTTATTTCAGCAGCTTTTATAACGCGTCTGCATCGGGAGATCTAGTTATCTCGTCACATTTCGAGAAGGACTTCAAAGCTTGCGTCACAAGGGTACCTCCGAGCCCCGATCTGAGATGGGCCGACGACTATGCCAGGCGAATTTCTTTTCTCATCATATTATATTTGATCGATTCACCACAAATCTCGATTATAATAAATTGTTAAAAATAAAAACTAATATTCAAAATGCAAAGTTTTGCTCTATAATACTAGAGGAGAGTATTTGTGGTACTTTCTTGTTTCAGCACTCCCACAAACACGACATCTGAGTTCGACTGAGATTTCTAATGTCTTTGCGGTGGAATGTCCGATTTAATCATTGAGAAAGTACTTTACATTTAGTACAATAAGCAATAATACAGAGGTGTGAATAATACGGCCTGATTATTGTCGGCAGTACTTGGATATATGGCATCACACACTTTTACTAGATATTAACGCGTTCTATAACATTGCAGAACACTTTATTGTTCCATCATCAACAGTTTCCTCAGCGAACGCGACGACAGATTTTTGTTTCTTGTTCTTTGACACCTTGGGTTACATTTTTATTTCTAGCATTGCATTTTACAAAGTGATACATACAAGCTATGCACTTAGAAAAATTGCTTTCTTATGAAAATTTTTAAATAGCTCCAGTAGTTTTTGTATGAAAACACAACTTTCCTCTTTATAATATTAATCTAGGTAACTCGTAAAATACCGATTTAAATTATATCACGTAAACGTTTAAGTTTACTAACTCACTTAAGTTGGTCAGAGTGAATACTGAATCCGTTTGTGTAACTTTCTAATTAATTTTTTTTTATAATATGTATTTAACACAACTCGGCCTTTTACGACCGTGTCCTCGTTCTAAGTCTCGTCTCTTTATCTAGAAAAGTTTCTCAAAATCCAGCGGTGCAGCTGCCGTATCACTGCAGGTGTCGGTGGTATCGGTGGTAATCGAGAGGCTCCTTTCTGTAATGATGTAACGAGCATAAGTCGAGCGACGTTCGAGCGCTCGCCGCTGGAGAGTGATTTGTCAAACCGTCCCCGTAATTACATAACGGCCCGGGAATGTTCCGAGCGAGGAGGGAACTTTGCATCGCCATTTATCAAATATCCCCAAAGTGGACGAATTATTACAGAGCAGTTCCTTTTTATTGAACAGTGAAAAAGAGGAGCGGCTGGAGATTGAAACAATTTTGAGTTGGCATTTAGTTCTATTACTCTCGGGAATACACGTCTCACGGCAGTGTCACGATATATGTCCAACATTAACATAATGCAATAACTTTAGAGACTAACATTTCAGCAATCATACGTATACAAAAAGCTGTTCCGCAGTGTCAGTCGCAAGGTTCACTATTCCGTGGGGATATAGGGAAACCATTGCATCGTTTCACATAATACAGCAGACATCGACACTAACTATACTCGTGTGATAGGTTTGATGGCCTCGTTAGTGCAATGAAAGGGATATTCACTTCGGTAGCAGAGGGCATAGTTTCCTTTTCCACAAAAGCAAATTTAGGACGCTGCCTTTTGTAATTTATCTGGGTGTGGACAAATTTACCGGCAAGGACGTGCCGCCAAGCAGAAATTTGTGCAAGAGGTACTGAATTGCCTCTTGCCAAGTTCACAATCACAACAAGTGACTTCGCAGGCGAGCGTTTACCTGTGCGCAATAGAAAAAACGCAAGTGAAAGTTTTCCGTCAGTTGATGCGAACCCTGGGATCGGCACATCCGCTTAGGCCGATGCGTTTACAGAGAACCTGCAGACATTATTCATTATTGTTTAGTACAAATGTGTGGTATCGTCGCTACGAGACGGGCTTCAAAGCCGCGCGCTATTTATAGAGGCCGGTGCAGCTCCAGTGTTTCAAATTACAGGCGCACAGCTGGGGACATGAACACCCCTCACCCTCCCTCTCCCCCTTCCACCGCGCCCACTCTCATTATAACTGAAACTTTATTCGGGCCGTTAAAACCTAACATTTTGTCAAACAAAGTCCTTGGAATCGTCTGCTTGTTTATCTGTTGGCGATAGCTTAAATATCGGAACGGTTTCTCAGCTGGCCTGCTCCAACAGATAGAGCGATTCGTGAGGAAAGTTTAACCATATGATTTGACAAAAATTTGTGTAAATCGCTTAAACTACACAGATAATTATTGCAAATTTCGGGAAACATCGAGCCGCACAATAGATGGAATAAAAATGCAAATGACGGAGTGTTTATATCATGCGATATTGTGTGTACATATATTATCAAGAGCTTTGAACATATTATGGGTGTAGTAACACAGGTGAGTGTATGTTCGCCAGGAGTACTGATCACAGGCACGCGGAGTCGGGAGCCACTACCTAGCCGTAGTACGTGCGTTGCGGAATAATCCGAGCGACGGCATCGCGTGCCGCACGGCATCGAAACTTCCCAAACTCACTAATCCGATTATCTGCACAACTACATGTCTGCAAGAATCCATCAGTGACGAAGCCCGCTCCGTTCCCTATTCCCTGCTGCCGATTGATTAGTTCACAACTAACTCCAAATTGAGGTCTGAGCTCGCCTCAAGAACCTCGTTCGCAGCAGCTCCCCGCCCTTGTCGATTGGTTACATCGGAGCCATCTATAATTAGTCGATTGTCTCGTCGAATCGGCTGCTCCACTCGCTTTACCATTTCCGAACTCCGGGTTCAATCACCGAAATTCAAATCGAATCAAATCCAAAATAGACTCTTGCATCACTTTTGTATCTTCAAATATTGTTATATCAATTTACACGTTACACTCTTTGTGTTAAGAACCCGTGACGGCCTCATTCCAGTGTGCGTCTTATGCGTCATCTTTATTACGTTATTGGTTCCATTTGATGTCAGAAGAATTCAGAATAACTCAAACTTTTTCATCAGCTAAGCGATCCTTCAAATTATCATATGGTTCTTCAATAACATTTAGTTAAATCACCCCGTATTAGATTTGCTTCTTTATCTATGAATAAAATAATAAACAAATTGTATCTGTACACAGAAATAGTGGCTCAGTGTTCCCACCTTTCACACATAGTGCAACCGTTGGCGACGCATATTTAACGAAAGGTAGTCCAGAAATTGTCTGTAAATGTGTGCCAGTAGAGTGATAGCCGGAACGTGGTGCTGGGTTCGTGTCATAACCGATACCGCGATATCCGAGCAAACAGCAATTTATGCTCCATTAGCTGGAGCCCTCGCTGCGCCACAAACGAAGGCCATTGAAAGCGGCTTTGTTTGCCGACAAACGGCGTGACTCATGCGAGGCCGACGATGCCCCGGCCGAGGGTGCTCATCGAGCCACGGCCCGACTCCGTCCGTTTTGCTCAACACACTCCTTCACTTGGCTCAGTGTCGACTTCCTAATTTCTGCGAGTCAATTTTCTTCTGTTTTAAATTGGTATTTATGGTCCCGAATTCAATATATTTATTTATAATTTAGATTTAGTACAACTTACGTAGTATCTTTACGAAACAGACATTAGGCAGTGTGCATTTGATCAAACTGGTGCGGTGCCACGACAGACAAAACAAGTCGGCGTCATCTGCTCAACCGGGGCGGAACGGTACATTCTTTATTTTTATGAAAATATAATACAATAACTTGCAATGACCAAGACCCATGTCGAAAAAAATGGTCAGCAGTAGGTGTCGATAAGTTTCTTTCGCATTTTTTGGGAAGGAATTGTTAAAATTACAAAAATGATTCACAACCGTTGTTATTTCACAAATCACTCGTAAATTCAATTCTAATGTACTCGAGACTTCAATCTGTTGATTTTACTCGTTTTAGTCTCGTAACAGGGGCGTGTTTTTGTTTTTCATCTAAATCTTACAATTAGTCGTTAAGATGTCGTCGTATTTCAATTGTAACAGGAGCTTTAACAGCAATGCCAGTAATTACGGAGGCAACCTTATTTTTTATCAGATCCAGCCCTAAGTTTATTAAAAAATTACTTAAAATATAAATTCTCTCCACAAACACTTCTTTCGGGGCCGAAGCCTTAAAATAAAATTAAAAAGTGACTCATTCAAAATATGTTACGAGTGTTGTAATTAGCTGAAGTGCTTTAGATTATTATTAGCGTCAGAACTGCCACCCGAGTATAATTTATTTTTAATTTACAGCGCAGTACAAGTGATTAGAAATTCAAATATAGCATAACCCTTACCGGTTTGAGACCGTGTTTAGTTGCGTGTTGCTCGTGAGCACCAACTGCTAGGCTTCGGAGAGTCATTAATTCGAGTGGCTAATTATAATATTTATTTGAGACACCTCGGCGTTACAATAATACTTAGGGGGAAGGTCGGCAATCGTGGCGTCCAGCTCACTTTGATATTAAGCCGCCTACCAGAATTTCGGCCGAGGTGGCCCTTCATACAGAGATTAGCCATACGTGGACTCTACAGTGTTTTCTCGGTTGAAACAACCTTCTATCTACTAATCGTTATAGATTTCTTACCGAGAACTTCAAAAGAATACTGTAATAAAAATAATAAATCCACTTATTTTAGATCGAAACTTTGAAGATGGGCACGTAATTAAAATAGTAAATAGGTAACCGCCCTGTTTAAAGGAGAAACAATTTCCGGCTAAGGTTGTGAGTAGCTACTATATGCAATATCTTACTAGGATAAAACACAGACAAGGGAAGCGAAATGTCCTATCGGTCTTAAATACACTAATTAGGGCTATTGACAGTATGGAATAGTACAAGTTTAAGGTGAAAGACATTCTGTTCGATAGCCCATTTATCAACAATAAAGCTATATAACGTTACCTGAAGACCTACGGAAAGAAAACATTACTGAAAATGTTGGAAAAACGGAGAAAATGTGTATATTGAGAGCTTCTATTTCACGTACCGTGTAAATGAGTAAAGTTATGCAAAAATCATGCATGACAAAATTGCTTCTCTTAAAGAGTTCTAACAAACACTCCATGACGGCATATGTCCATCTTTTGCACTCACCTTAACCAAATTTGTTCTCTTCTGTGACGCGGAGCAAGTCGCACTGGTCAGCTGGTGTACAATAAACGTACTAGATGTACAAAACTTAGGTGAAGTTTATCACGCTGGAAGCGGGCAAAATCCGCTTTGTAAGTAATTTGATAAACTGATTAATTATGAAACAGTATCGGATAAAGTTACGCGTGTATAATGAGGAGCGCGTGCGGCAACTTCGCCGATGAGGAAAGTTCACGTCAAACAAACCTGCGATAATTAACGAGAGAAGCTTTTCGAAGCACATCAATTTTAACTCCCATTACGACCTTTTTGACAGAAGGAACCCCGTAAACGCTAAGCGAACATACGTTTCACCTGTTACGTAACGGTTCAACGGCCCCTCCGTCGACAGTCAAGTGTGGAGTCCTAATTTGTGGGCCAATGTTTCAAGAGAAATGATTTATTACTGTACTGCCTGTTGTAGCAGTAATGTTCTTTTATGCATCGTGTTAAGCAGTTTGATTTAAAATAAACGATGACTTAGATTGTTGGAGTTGCAAGAACTTCAAAATTTGTAAACTGCAAGTTTACCATTAATGCATGGGAGCTAACAACAACAGAGAGACTGTAAAATCTTTGGTAATTATAATGATAGGATGCTCGCCAGAAGGAAGGGAGCGAAGGGCCTCCTTTTGCGAGATTATCATTTCGGTAATGACGGACAGAGGGGAGAAGCTGTAGGTGCTCATCTTCTCCGGCGTAGGAGGTTGTGAGGGAGGTTGCTTTGCGCATATCTTGCCCCCTTGCCAAGTTTTCTAATGGGAGTCACCTGGAGTACTAGGTCAGATTGCGCCACCAGCTCTCTGGCGTTCCACTGTAGCATGAGTGGGATATCGCTAGGATTTAGTGTGTATGCAGGCCTTCTGGTTGGATTTTGGATCTGACCGGAGTGCGTAAAGGCTATTCCCGACATGGAAAAATGTTACCAATGCACGCAGTTACTGTATATGGTGGTGCTTTCGCGATAGTCAGTGACTATCTACGCCTGATCGCCATAAAATCCTGTCCTTTTTTGCAGAGCTTTAATATTTTCTGTATTTGCTTACAGTCCTCCGGGCGTTATTTAACGTAAACAGCGGCACCCCTTCTTAATTGAATTGCTCGAGATCGGTGTAATCAGGGAGGAAGTCAAAGATCTCAAATCGGCCTTCACGCTCGAACTGAAGCTGATTAATACAAATTAGGGGTGTCTTTGTTGCCAGTGAATCAGAGCACATCGGGGAGTGCTCTCGTCCTAAATGAGTCGTTTAGATCAAGTATAGATACATATAAGACTTGAAATAAATCTAACTCAAGCATTGAAGAAAAAGCGTTACTTTTAGCTACACTACTGCTCCAGTGCGAAGAAGGCGGCAGTCCTCTTTGGCCGAGTCCTCTTCGAAAGGCACTCGGGAGTCGAATCGGAAACTTTCCCGCACCTCTGGCGAAATTCGTTCGCCTCCGCCGATACCAACTTCGCCGTTGCTAGAGTACACTCCTTTTGCTATTTCCCTTTTGCAATTGCTCTTTATCGGGAAAGTACGTAACATTATTCCGTAGACGTTAACTCGGAAACATTTTCAAACGTAACGAACGCTTTTTCATTGAAATCCATTTTAATGAAAATGATGTGGACCACAGTGGCCATTCAACGAATACGGCAACGAGCACAGGCAACAGGCACGTTCAGGATTTGACTCCGACGGTTCTATCGATACGGTAGACGACGCTTCTGTGTAGTTATATATAAAAGAAGGATTTCACTCGGATAATGTAGAAATAATAGATAATACTTTAAGTACATCAGAGACCTCCAAAACTACTCGTCAGATCAGCCTGAAATTCGGGAAACGTGTTCCTTTCCCGGTATAGATTCTCACCGGTATCGACGCTAGTTCTACACGATTTTAAACACCTTTAGATTAATCTACATATGCCGCTGTCTATTTGCCGTAACCTTCAGAGTCAATTTTTATCTTAATTTGACATCGCCTGGTTTTGTACATATCGAAAGCCATTTAGCAAGCAATTGATGAGAAAGGACGGCCTGTAGTTTCAAAAAAATTGTAATACTTTTATGTAGCAATACTAGCAAAGTGATCCGGTTTTTTTATTAATAGAATCGTTGGATTGAAATTGGTGCAAAAGCATGATGCCAAGTATTTTAGACGCAAACCAAGTGTTACAAAATGGAAAGATATGCTCTCGCAATGGACCGCAGTTAATCACAGAAGTCGTTACGTATCATAAATGGCGTTGTGTATACGGCTCGCTTTTTATAAGTCGAATCAGTATTATAAACGACGTAGTATTTTATTGAATCGGAGGAGTCTTAGAGATTCGGAGTCGTTAAAAGCACCTGGAACTAGTTGACGTTTCGATTCGAAAACTTCGCACTTACGCGAGTAATGGCCGCGAGTGAACGGGGCGATAACTTTGTCGGCAACACGTGTACGCTTCTAACTACCCACTAACCCAGATCCAAAGTAGCCAATGTAGGTGGTGCGGTAATCGGGTAAAAGGTAACTTACCTCTTAATGGCCTCTACACGGTACGCGAACCTAAACTTAGGCGGCGGCACGTTTCTGTTGGTACGATGATAATGCATATTACAAAATTATTTCCTCATCGTTAAGAATAGCTTTTGTTTAACGAGTTGATTTTATTGAAGCACTGTAATTGAGCACACTGTGGACTTCTCGATTGTCCACTGGAATTAGACGTTCCGTAAGCCCTTTTCCAGCCCCACCTCTTAGCTTTGCCTTGGCTCACTCGCTGCAGCCGCTCCATATTGATTGTTCATATTCAAAGTACCGGACGAGCTACACGACTCCTCAGATCCAGAAATGATCGCTCCATAGCCTAAGTTTTCTAAAATAACTAATTGCACTGATGAATTCCTGTGACGATTATTATGAATCATTACTTGACGTTAGCGGCTACAACTTTTACTCAATCATAACTGCAGGTCAATAGTTGGAGTTAATAGCGCAGGTGATAATTTAATTTAATTAATAGTCATTGAAATCATGTCCAATGCCAGCCGTTAATTGATTTTGATGAGTTTCATTATATAGTCTAAATATACGCTTTATCACTTGCCAGAACAACTATTATGCCAGTCC
Organism: Elymnias hypermnestra; assembly: GCA_015832385.1. Taxonomy (NCBI): domain Eukaryota; kingdom Metazoa; phylum Arthropoda; class Insecta; order Lepidoptera; family Nymphalidae; genus Elymnias; species Elymnias hypermnestra. Next base: position 4,690,148 of record JACTOM010000888.1, read on the forward strand.
GATGTTTATATTCTATTGGCCACTTGTAAGGTGAGCAATCAATAACGAACACGACTGACCTTTGGTGGCCACAATGACATTTATTCAGAGCCCGCACTTTCGAAACAGTTTTTATACGTTTTGTTGTTTAGCTTTAATTGAAATTATTCGCATGTTTCGAGCATCAGCGAGTCTTCTCATAACATTACGTTGCCTAATCTCCTAATCCGTTAAAGAAAACTTGGCGACCGCATTAAGCAGGCGGATTACAGCAGCCGAATGACATTACGAACATTATCCTTTTAAATATCTTGTCGTAAACAGGCCAGCGGACTGCCGCCCTTCGAACATTAAGGGATTACCCAACGGAAATCAAATATTATTCTGAGGCTGGTAAAGTGGTTCGATTACTAATAATGACTAGTAGTAGAGAATTTGACATGCTGAATCGCACCAGTAATCGAGTTACACAAGATGCCGTCAATTCTTGAATCGGCAGATCACCAATTGATGTCAATAGAGGCCGGAGACACCTTCGTGCAATCGAGACGCGCTTAGCAATTACGAAAGCTTAAAATTTCTGGGTACAAAGTCGCATATGCTTCTCTTCTGGTCCGATGCGTGGAAAGAAACAAACTACTTCTCGTATAAAAATGATCAATATCTATAGATAAATTTAATAGAGTTTGTCCAGCGGTTAGTGTACAGAATGTAATGGACAGATATTTATTTGAACATTTATAAAGTCACTTTTAGGCACGATTTTATTTTTTATCCAATACTAAAGCTTTTAAATACATCCGAACGTTAATTCGCCTCGGATGTTGTAAGATCGTCATCATCATTTACGAAATCAAAGGAAAAATTGCAGTTTTAACCACTCGTTTCGCTGGAATGTTCTTGAGTGAGAGAAATGGGGGTTATTAGGGGGACAGGCCGCGGCCGCGGAAGAGCATCTCGCAAATTATGCGTTCATTATACTACGAAGCGATCTTTCGCTCGGTTTTATATTTTTAACAAAACCGTCGGCCACTTCTCGCGGAAGGTCGTCGACGAATCGCTTATCTTCTCAGCGGGGTTTTTGCTTTTAATGACGACCTTCAGTTGAATCGCGCTCCTATATCTTCGTACCCACGGCCGCCAGTGATATGTACTAAAATATGCCCTAATTTGATCAACTGGTGTCTAGTTTGAATGTCACGGTATTACAATACTCTATTGCCATGTGTCGGAGTGACCGACCTGACTTCCAAACCTCACCTCGTAAAGGCATCATATTTGCTCTTAGTTTCGGAACATACATATATTGATCTCTGTCGCTGCTGAACAGAAATAAATATTAAATAGCAACATTATAAGCAGAATCAATAATCGTTAAGATTACGTTTTTACGCGCTTCGTACTCAGTATAAGTTAAGTATTTGTCATAATTTATGAATGAGCAGTTCAGTCAAATCGCTGGCAAGATGCGATGATGCGATTGCCTGAAGGAGCAATTTCGAATCGACCTCTTCCACGGTTTGCAAGTAATTTGGCAATTACTAAGTGTAATATTGTGTGTTCCAAGTAAATATTGCTTCGTACAAAAAATGTTACATCTTATGTAGGTAGGTTGAGACACAACACACACATACATTCACAGATGGTATAATTGAATGTATTGAAATATGTTTCCGTTCCTGTTTTGTCCGCAGTTGCAATCGTTTCTTTGTCTATTCCGCCGCGTATTCCTTACAGTTTATCGACTAAAAGTGATGATCCCTTTATCGTTCCGGAGGCCTCGCTATCGGCGTATACAGCATTTGAAGTCCATGATGAAAGCCGCCGCGTGTCCCGAACGACAATCGCCTGGGCGTTCCCTCTTTGTCCGGGAAAGGGTCGGCGGAACCCTTTCGCGTTCTAAATGATAAATGACTCTTCATTGCACTATTTGCCCTCGCTCACTCGAATATATTTTTCCCGCTGTCTGCACGGGGAAACTCCGAATTGCGTAGGAACACGGTTTCGCAAACGATTCGCACCCGGCTTTGTACAGCGAGGTGAAATCTCCGCCAAACGTATTAAATAGTATTTCCAAATTGATCTATATCAGCCGTCTATAAACGACATTAAATTGATTGCTCTTTATAAATATTTGAGGCATAGCGGAAACAAATTTAATATGCCATTAAAATGATATAATTGCCAGCGCTTGAGCTTTGAAATGTCCTTGCCTATAAGTAAACGCCTGTTGCGAACATTGCAGTGCATGCCGTGAACCGTACAATACTATTTGTTAACTAAAACATAAACCAAATTCACGAATAAACATTGAATTGATATGAATATTATTCGTGGTGTTTGTAAATTTCTCCGTACTTTATTTATTATAGACGAGGACCTGGACGAAGATGGGCCGTTCCCTCATTTGTTGTGGGCGGTGCAATCCCTGATCTCCTTATCGGGAGATTACGAGGCTCCGTGGGAGAGCTTAGAGCGTCGTGTGCCGGCGACTGCCGTGAGGCGAACATCTCGTTACTCCTTATAAATATGGCCCGGAGTCGTCGACTCCGGGCCATATTTATAAGGATCTCGACTGTTTTCCCAGAGAAAGAAATAGATTTATTACTTTGCGATACTTTTGCCACCGATAAAGTATAACTTCTTGTCATACTCACTTGTCATCAGTCGGTCACACGTCTGTTAACACAAATTGAATTGCCTCGAGCCGAAAAACACTAATTATATATGCCTCGACACGAGAAATGAATATCACACAAAACATCATCCACTCATTCGAATAACATATTCACGATGACCATGGCTTGTGTCCGTGTCCTAGAACCCGATTACATTAATGACAAGATTCATAAAATAAGAATAAGAGTATTTGCCATTTCCTCAGACAATCAATTGTAGCAAAAAATTTCCTGCTCATTTCAGCCAAATGTGTATTCCAAGAGTGATTCATGTGAATGAAGACGTCTAAATTTTTACACAATTGATAATGTCCAACTCAACTCCACCAAATCGGATCGGAGAGAGAATTATAGTCAACTTTGGCTACTGGTTTCGAATCATTTGTGACTTACAAGGGTTGGCTAAAAGACCACAGGAGTTACACCAGTGCTCACTTTGACTGATTCACAGATAGTTTTCTCTACATTTTCATAGATATTATGCGCCGAAGTTGCGAGATAAATCTGTTCGTCGTCGGTAACTCATTTTTCTATGGTTTATGAGGATATGTGCGTTACTTCCGCAGTATTATAAACCAATTACGTAGCGGTCCTCTGTTTGCGGCAGGGAGCCGATCCGAGGAGCGAACGTGCCCGCGGAGACACACAGGAGATCAGCCCCGGAACGTTCCCCGCACCACCCCGGGGCGAGGCAGGCGCCCGACCTGCCCGGTACTATATCGGTTCGGCGGTGTCATGTCCACTTTGGGTGCCCACATGTCGTCTGCATAAACTTTCACACGTGTCACTGGGAGAACCGAGTTTGTAATTTCTCTCTTTGCGGCTTCTCAGGGGAATATCACATGAACATTTGCCAAACGATCCTATGGAATAAGAGATCCCATACACTACTTTCGCATTTATAGTGTTAATATCCTTGTAACTATGAATGTGATGTTTGTATGTTTAGAAATTTGCGCAAACATGCAGAACAGCAGCAGGGATTCGACTGTAAATTGTCGTGCAGATAGATCATAACCTTCCCCATCATACAGGATACTGTTAAGATAGTTTGTTGTTCATTTAACAGTTTTTCAGGCTTTTTTGTTGCGTGTAATGCATGTTACATAGCAGTGGCAGATATACGTGACCCCATCGGCCACACTTGGCAAAATGTGCCCGACGAGGTCACCCGCGATGAGAACTAGTCTCGATGGAATATGAACATTGGAACGATTCAGTCAATGAGGCATCAGTTTCCTCCTCCTGTTGGCATTCATTTCCCTAGTATGTCCCTTTAGCGTCACTTCCAAATGTTGATAGAAGGGAATATTAAAACTACAAAACTCCTCCAATGAAACTTTAGATTGGCATCGAAAAACAGGGCCAAATTAGAATCTTTATCATCTTTGATTGTCAGAGTCTGAACCGGTGGGCGGCTTCGGCCGCGACTATTTGCCGACCCTATGAGCTAACACGTGTGAAGCAAGAAAAGTAGTATGTACATACTTTTATGATTTCAATCACCGCTTACTATGTTAACGCGCTTCCACCTGGACTATCATCACGTCCCATCGGGTAAGAACACATCCAAACGCTAACCTGTCGGCAATATGACAAATATAGAAAAAGTTGTGACGGCAAAGAAGTAGCGACAGACTTTAATGTGAATTCTTCACAGGATAAGTCGCAAAGGAACTTCGTAACGTTGGATTTTTACCACTGATATGCAAAACCCTGTCGCAGTTCGCTGGATGAAGGTATTTGTAATTAGCTGGTGCGTGGTCGCCGACTCGCTGCCGCTCTCGGAAGCTATGTGGACATGTCGGCGAAATTGAAATGCATTGTGCAATGCACTGCTGTCGCGCCGCTGCTAATAATCATTTCATTAAACCGGGTTTGTGTACTCGCTGATTGAATTTCGCAATACCATTTCCTTGGACACGTCCAGTCCAATATAGTAGGGACTATATTGTTATATATTGTATGCCCGTATAGGTCCCAGAGGGTGCTTAGTCAGATAACCTGTCCGGTTACTAGCTAAGCACGCGGGTAAGCGACCCCGGGGGCCTCCAGCTGTTACTACCGCTACAATTTATCCCCTCCAAACCAGAAATGAAAGTCACAAGGCAGCAACGGCCCCCAGTCCCCGGCAGCCCCGCTAATTCCTAGCTCTGGCAGCGGTTATGGTAACGACGGGGCAGGGGGTGCTAAGATTCTCCGGAAGAGATTCCGCCGCCAACCACGACGACTTGATCTGGCAACATACAACGCACGCACCTTGAGGACCGACGAAAAGATTTATGAGCTGGAAGATGCAGTAAGCAAGCTACACTGGGATGTTGTAGGATTGTCCTAAGTCCGTAGAGAGGGGGAGGACACGGTAATCCTCAAATCCGGTAACATGTTTTACTACCGGGAGAGAGAACACCAATCCCTCGTCAACAACGTTGTAGAAGTAAATGCGTGTCCAACAGGGTAGCGTACCTGATACTCAGAATCACCAAACGGTATTCGCTGAAGGTCATTCAGGTTTACGAGGTTATGTATGAGGACATATCCAGGGCCATACATACCTCTAGGACCTTCTACAACATTGTGATGGGTGATTTCAACGCAAAACTCGGCGAGCGAAGCGGGGCAGAATTAAGAGTGGGGCAATTTGGCTATGGGCAAGGGAACCAGAGAGGACAGATGCTAGCTGATTTCGTGGAAAGGGAGGGACTCAACATGATGAACTCCTTTTTCAAGAAACAGCCGTTCCGAAAATGGACTTGGCTGAGTTCCGATGGTTCCACGAGAAATGAGATTGACTAGTCATGTCTACGAAACGGAACATATTCAATGATGTCTCTGTGATCAATAAAGCGAAAACTGGGAGCGATCACCGCATGGTAAGAGGCACATTGAATATTGAATATTAACGTATACCGAGAACGCTACAGACTGGTAAAGTCAACGCTCGGACCCACTCGCGCTCATATGAAAACCCCGAGAGCTTCCAACTAGAGCTGCAAAACCGCTTCGCCTGCCTCGAGGAATATGAATCCGTGGCCGAGCTAAACAATAGGCTGGTGGAAACTGTCCATACGGTTGGGATGAAATTCTATAAACCCCGTAGAGAGAAAACCAAGAGATTCTCAGACCATACTCTTAATCTCATGGAACAGAGACATGCAATGAGCTTGCAGTCTACAGCAGACGCGTCCGCATATCGGCAGATCAATAGACAGATCTCTAAATCGCAAAAGCGTGATGTGCGACACTTTAATGCCGAGCGTATACGAGATACCATCGAACGCAACAAAGGCACTAAAGTGTTCGCAAAAGATTTGTCTATCGGTCAGAGCCAGTTGACGCGGCTGAAGACCCATAACGGCGAACTCATTGCATCTGGACCTGAGATTCGGAGGGAGGTTGAGAGTTTCTATGGACAGTTGTACACATCGACTTGCAAGCCTATTGATAGTTTGGCTAAAGATCCCCGTGCCAAACTGACCCGGCATTATACCGAAGATATCCCGGACGTCAGCTTGTACGAGATTAGTATGGCTCTCAAACAGATGAAGAACGGCAAGGCACCGGGTGATGACGGAATCACAGCGGAACTCCTGAAGGCGGGTGGAAAACCCATTCTTAAAGTCCTTCAGCGAATGTTCAATTCCGTCATCCTGGAAGGCACGGTGCCAAAGGCATGGCATAGGAGCGTGGTAGTTCTGTTCTTCAAGAAAGGTGACAACACCTTATTGAAGAACTATAGACCTATTGCGCTGCTAAGTCATGTCTATAAACTGTTCTCGAGGGTCATTACGAATCGTCTCGCTCGCAAGTTTGACGACTTCCAGCCTCCCGAACAAGCCGGATTCCGAAAAGGCTTTAGTACCATAGACCACATCTTTACGCTGCGGCAGATTATACAGAAGACCGAAGAGTATAATCGGCCACTTTGCTTGGCGTTCGTGGACTATGAGAAAGCCTTCGATTCGGTGGAAACCTGGGCCGTGTTGAGATCTTTGCAGAGATGCCGAATTGACCACCGGTATATACACGTGTTGAAGTGCTTGTACGAAAACGCCACCATGTCAGTCCGTATACAGGACCATAGCACAGAGTCTATCCAACTGCAGCGTGGAGTGCGACAGGGAGATGTTATCTCCCCGAAGCTCTTTACTGCGGCGTTGGAAGACCTCTTTAAGCTTATGGAGTGGAACGGACTGGGCATCAACATCAATGGCGAGTACATCACTCATCTACGGTTCGCCGATGACGTTGTTATTATGGCAGAGACTCTGGACGATCTCAATGCAATGCTGGATGACCTCAGCAGAGCTTCTCAACAAGTGGGCCTAAAAATGAACATGGATAAGACGAAAGTTATGTCCAATATCCATAATCCGCTCCAACCAGTCATCGTTGGGAACTCAGCACTCGAAATTGTTGACGAGTACACATACCTGGGACACATAGTCCAGCTAGGTAGGTCCAATTTCGACAAAGAGGTTAGCCGCCGAACCCAACTCGGTTGGGCAGCGTTCGGGAAATTACGGCATCTCTTTTCGTCCAATATCCCTCAGTGCCTGAAGACAAAGCTCTTCCAATAGTGCCTGGTGCCAGTGATGACCTACGGCTCCGAAACGTGGTCGCTGACTATGGGCCTCATATGAAAGTTCAGAGTCACTCAGCGTGCGATGGAAAGGGTTATGCTTGGAGTTTCTCTGCGTGATCAAATCAGAAATGAGGAGACCCGTAGCAGAACCATAGTCACAGAGGTGGCAATGGGCGGGGCACATACTCGTAGTCCGCCGGACCGATGGACGTTGGCGCCCGAAGGTGCTGGAGTGGCGACCCCGCACCGGGCGACGCAGTGTAGGTAGATCCCCCATAAGGTGAACCGACGATATAAGGAGGGTCGCCGGTGGCCGCTGGAGCCAGGCGGCGCATGATCGGGCCTTGTGGGCATCATTTCGTGAGACCTATGTCCAGCAGTGGACGTCCATCGGTTGAAGCGACGACGTCGACGACGATATTGTATGCATATAACAAACTCTGCCGACGCGGGGCAGCCTCGGTTTGAACCGCAGTGAGGCTTACTGTAACTGTGCTCTGGCACTAGAGCCTACTACTCACTAGTACCGGAGCCCATTAACGTCCCACCACTGGGCACATGCCTCTTCATTCATTAGAGAGAGAGAGAGAGAGAGAGAGAGGGCTCTGGAACTGTTCAAATCAAAATATGCGTTATTCAGGTAGACTCAAGAAGCTCGGCTCAGCGGCACCGACCGGTCGGCGGGAAGCTCTTACTGGAGAGCAGTACAGGTGCGATGTCCTCCAGTGACATATGTCTCCATAAATCCTTAGTAGGGCTCAGCTGGGACGCGAGGGAGATATGCCCGAGTTGATCCTCCGGTGTCTCACTACGGATAAAGGGGTTTTAGTGGATATTGCGTAGACTCCTCCCTTACCGAGACCCACACTCCGATCAGAGTTTGTCCATCTATGCATTTCTCTTAGAGAAAAGAAGCTAGGGTAGTATATATGTCGTATTTTATCTAAAAGTAAGTTTAAAACTCAATTAGAGCCCGAGGGCCCTCGCAGTGCACCGATTATTCTCGCCGGTGAAACGGAGTGGAATGCAGCCACGTCGACCTCCTTCTCGCAGTTTCCTCATCGCTTTCGCGTTTTATTTCATTTCTGTTGGTCGCCGTTAGGTAATGGAGCCGATTGTTACGATAATGAACTTGGACTAAATTATTCATAATTCAGCGGCACTTTTTCCGCTTCGACACCTTCAAAGCGATACAAGAAAATCACGAATAGGAAACATTAAAGTCGCGATATATTTTCATCCGTCGTCAGTCACTGGCCGTAGTTTATAATGGCACTCGGCCGACCGAAAGCGGCAATCTTTAAGAACGTCCATTAGATATCTCGCCTTCGTATTGCGAGGTATCCAGCGTCATCATGGTAACTCACAACCACTGGGTCGAGGTCGAGGTGGTGGAAAGCAGTTTCAATACGTTCTGCAAAATAAGTAAAAGGCAACGGAATTCACTTAGTAACAGGTGAACTGCTCGTATATGGTCACGAGTCGGTTTTCTCCATTAAAAATAATTAACATCGAAGACTTGTAAAAGCTATTTTATTACTTTGGCAGGCGATAAAATTAAATGACATTACAAAAATACACTTAAAATGTAAACAGTCTGAGGCCATAATTCGATACCTAACTTAAAGTTAACGGTATCACATCATGAGGATACTGTTTCCGGTGTAGAAATGCGAGAATGAGTCGCGATATCAAATATCGAATTATATTCAAGAGTCAGTCACTCGTTTCGCCGGCAAAAGTGACAGATTCAATTTACGCCGAGGTCTGACCGCATCAGCTGCGAACTCTCTCTCCGCCTGCCGTCGAGGGGAAGCGGGAACGGACGAATGCGCTGTGTTCTTCCAGCAGAAATCCTGGAAACCGGGCCAGCCGTCGATTTCGCGCAGCGATATTTAAGTTTACTACGTAACTAATAAATTATTCATGACTTCTCCGAGTTGATTTTATCCGACATATTCACGACAACCACCTATTCCTATATGAAGTGTGTTATTTGTATGATAATCCGAATTGAGTTAGGATCTTTGAATAAATAGGAACCCAATCTCATTCCACGAACTTACGGCGATTACGGAGCAGGCAACGATTTATTTCAGTCGCTAGGTGCTCTTTATGCGATCTTCTGAAGCTGTGCGGAATCTCGTTAGATCAGACCAGGTGTCGCTTTATTGTCATTTTTGAACTTGTGTATTTTAGCAAAAAGATACTCGTTCAAAGTGGGATAAGTAATTCGGGACTATAATTATGAGGAAACCCCGCCAGGGCGTTGCAAAATCAGATTATGTCGAAATGATTTAATATCGCCCAGTTCATTGTATCATTAACTGACATCGAATTGGTGTGGCAAAAATTGCATACTGAAATCGATAATCTCCGTGTACCTTATTCATTAAAAAAAGAAAAAGGAGCAAAAATAGGAATTTATGTTATATTAATTCATGGTGAAATCATAAAATCCAATGACGACGTTTACATTAAAACCAGTTCATTTGTGGGTTTCGAATATTTTTATCGACGAATGCTCGAACGGTCGCCATTTACTCCTCCCAGCACCGGAACCTCGCCAACTCAAAGGACAGGCTGCAACTCTTCCTCTGTCGAGCTGCAACGGTCTCAGAACAGGCCTCGCTTGCCTGATTCAAGGCGATGGTATCAGACACAGTTAGCTGAACACACGCCGATGTCTCCGCAATACGAAATGGATTCAGAATCACATTCAGCGCCGTCCGCTCGTTGCGGAAACGATATTCCATCATTCGACGTTTCTAGTTTATCTCATTATGGCTAACGCACGAGTACAGGTGACACTTTTAACAATGGGCCAGTGATTCCACACATATTCAGCACCTACCTGATAAATACCTGATAAAGGCGAAATTGTCAACTTTTCTGTCCTCTCGCTGATTCCATTATACGCAGGGGCCGTGTCCGGCAGATGAGGCAAAAAGCATTAGTCGAACGTCATTTCCTAATGTTCAGATTGAAGCATGCAATCCCAAACTGCCATCCTGTGCATATTCCGGTGCGAATAATGCGGCGCGTCCTTTTGGTTGTGATTCTGCGGATGCAGCGATCGAATACTATCTTGATGTTCCAAGAAATCTCAATTATTTGTTCGTTTTTAAGGTTAAACTTCTTCACGCACGCTTGCCTAGTAAGCTGGTTAATGAGACGAGATCGTTACCAAAAATACAGCAGGGCCAGGCGAACTTTTAGATGATGCATCGGAGAAACATTTTCGTTATGCTTTCGAAAAGTCGCGAAGTGCGTATTTGTGAATATCCGTAAGAAATTATTTTACTCCGTCACACATTAGATGAAATAACGACTAAAGGCATGTATATAAGATTCATTTCAAATACAATTGCATTATAGAATGAACACAATGTAAGCCAAAGAAGCTACTCAAGCTACAAAGAGGCATTCGAAAGCAGTACAGCGAAATATGTGATCTTCTTCGAAAATGAAGAGCTCGATGGGCGATGGGTGGGCGCAGGCCACGCATTTTGGCCCAGCCAAATGCCGATGCTATGAACGTTGCAGCATTCGGCATAAATCAGTCGGGCCTACCAAAAACTTGTGATTTATTTTCAAAAATGTCAAAAGGTTTTACGGCTCCAGTGAAGAATATAACGGCGTCGATTTGTATAAACCGGCATATCTATAAATATTAAATATTAAATGCACGTAGATGCTTCGTGCACAAATGATAAATTCAAGAATCGTTTCGCCTGAGACACGACGACTTCGAATTCGACATTGCGTTTTCTAATCCCTGCGTGAAACGTCGCGCGGCTCCAGCTCGTGCTGCATCGTCGCCCACCATCGGGCAACATCTGTCAAGCGCGGCTCCGTCGGCAACGGACCGAAGCATCCTACTCAAACCACGTCCTACCTGAGAGCAGCCCCCACGCGAGCAGCAGCAGGCCCCTCGCCAGCAGCGCCATGGCGCCGGTTCACAGGCCGCGGCACTCCGGTGCGAGCGGTGCGCCCAGGTGGCTCATAGCGGCGCCTCGCCTGCGAAATATTTCACTGATTTATTCCTTTTTTTAATCGTCCGTCCGAAAGCTCGCACGACTAAAATATTTTCTTTATTAGCTCCACTTTGAGCTTTTTAATGCATAAATTAAAAAGTGGAAAGGGGAACCGCACGAACCGCGAGTGATATGAAATTAGAAGAGACGTGTGTCGAATCAGCTTCAACGTTATGAAGATAAACCAACAGCATTAATGATGTCGCTGTAGTATTTCTCGGCCAAATTAATTCTGAAAACATTCCAAAGTAACCTGAACTAAAGTCCTCGGGCTGTATCGCATGCCAGCGAACGGACAACAACGGTTCGGGGCCGGCGTGGCGCCGATGCCGTTCGCCACACAGCTTTCGAAACCGGTCCTATTTCTTTCTCGAAGAAATGCTGTTCTTCCACATTGGTTTAAAGCTGATACCTTTGAATGTGTTAATGAGAAGATTAGCCCGATGGAAACGGCTTATCGCTTCGCCGTCATCTCGCTCGATGCTCATGATGCAGTCCGTATCAGTAAGACAAAATGCGCAGCTCATTGAGTCACCATGTTGTTTCCGCACCCGCGAGGGCGGGCGACGTTTATTCGATGACCTATTTGTAAATTCCGTCCGCCCCGAAAGAAATCCTAGTCTCTGCTGACGAAGCGAGTACTCGCGCCGACAAGGATTCTCGCCAAGAACTTATGGGACCTTGCATATTGGGATCTGTCTAAATATTGGTCCGCCGGCAGGCTTCGGCCGCGCCTAGACCACGAGGGGAGCAAAATAATTCGCTTTCCGTTACGCTATTGCATAGTAACCCTGCCGAGTGCGAATAGCAAAATCAGATAATTCAGACTGAAATAAATAATCGGACGAACTTCTTACTAGTTTCTCATATGAAATTAGCCAATGATCGATACCTTGTTGGGGTACTACTAGGAAAGTAAGTGTGAGCACATCGCATGCCGGGGTCGCATGTCGCCGTCGCCTTATCGCCACTTCATTATAACGATTGTTTTATTGAGAATTACAATACCCTCATTTGAGCATATTTGGACGCCCACAATCACGGAAAAATAAAGGTTGTGTTTGACAAATACACAAACGAATGGTGATGGATGCCTATGTCGGCGCCGCTCTCCGGTACATAGATGGATGAAATTTTATCGGTCGTTCACCCTTTTGGTACGACGCCGGTTTGCAGGCAGAGGCTTAGGCGATTCACAGACGCCTTTGGGGCAGTGGGCTAAAATACGAGACCAGTGCGTCTAATGAGTTTCTCGTTCGATCGATTTCAGAATCAGCTTCGATGAAGAGTAAAATCGTCGTCAGCTGCTAGATGAAAAAATATTCGAGTCAAAGAATATCAAAAGCCAACGTGCCCCGCGGACTAGCGTGCACGGACATATTCGGTGCTTTGAATTCAAGTCCCGCCTCGGGACATCTCTAAGCCAATATGGGAGGTCGCAACGGCGAATAAAATCCTGCAGAACCAGCAGTTTAGTGTACTCCGAGGGGTTTATACGTAAGCCTCGCGAGACCACAGTGATGATTTGAATATTTGGAAGCGGGCTCCGAAGTACGACGTATGTAAATGACAACGAGCCACGCATACAGAAATGGAAGCGAATGCGTAGCGGTGGGCTCGTAGCTCGTAGCTCGTAGCCCGTAGCGCGTAGCGCGTAGTGCGTGGACCGTAGAACGACGCGGGTCGTTACACGTCAGGAGAACGTCCGTTTCGTTTCGTTTCGTTTCGTTTCGTTTCGTTTCGTTTCGTTTCGTTTCGTATGGCCCGAGCGAGAAAATCAGCTAGTTGAGCGCGAGTAATGAATTTCCCTCGCGGGAATAATCTCGTTAGCGCCTCTTGTCCTCGTTCGTCATCGTTAAACTTTATGTCTACATTAATATGCGCAACAGCCTTAACGAGCGTGTATCGCGCAATCGAATAAATAACCGAAGTGATCTGAATGAGCACCAGCCCCAAAACATTCCCAATGGCGGCAACCTTCAGAACTTGTCTTTGGCTGCGGAAGCGTTTCACTAGCTTTACATGTGCAACTGTCCATGTTAAGGATATATGCATTCGTTCGACGAAGTCGTCTTCGCACGTAGCTTGATCTTTTCGCTTCAGTGTTATTTTACAATATCCTAATCGCCTATTTCTTTAATAAAACCATACTTCACCTCTGTCGCGGCAGTTCATTAATCGTTGGACGTCATCGGCAGACGTCGTTCGCGATATAACAATGTTTGTATATTTAAGAACCCTCAGAACGATTAATCGACGAGGTTCCTGATACTTCGTCAAATGGTATCTCTTTCATAAAAGCAACACTTTTTATCACTTTATCGTGCAGCATGAACGGTCACACGCTCGCTTGCACCAATATCGAATAATGAAATCGGAGCAGACAATATGTAAGCGCACTCTCGAAACCGATCCATCTCGTCCTAAAGGCAATAAAAATGCACGCATCATTTGAGCTATCAGGAAACACGAACGCCACTCAATATACGGATAGGAATTATATCCAGTGAAGGAATAACTTGCGCCAAAGAAACGTTGAATTGCAACAAAACGAGTGATTACATGTGTAACAACAGTGTCTATTACATGTACAACAGTTGAGAGTCACTTCCGACAAAACGATTTAATAAATATACTGCATCGCCGTCAAAGGTGGCATCGACTGCTGGAGCTCACGGCGAGTGTCGCTTGTGGAATCGATAATGTGGAGCAACTCGGTCTTCCGCGTTATTATATTATGTGATGCTGCGTAAAGGAAGGGAAATTGATGATCCAGTCTCCGGTTGCACAACCGAATAAATTAGGCAGAACAACCTTCGGTAAGCCTCGGCAAATTGAGAAATGAGAGAATTATATTAAATGGTATAAATTTATTTAAAAATGAGTAGCCAAACTCATTTGAAACTTTATTCACTCGGCTCTTTGAAAAGACGAATTCACCGACGAGGTAACGCCTCGAGACGTAACAGGTACGTCAATTCAAACATGTTTTTCAGCTCACGTTATCGTATCTCTTTCTATTCAAAGAATATTAAAAGAAAAGGTGTCACTTTTTGTTCGTATTCATCAAGTCAGAATGCACCGAACCTGCTACCAAGCGATATAGACTGCTTTTTATCACTGAAATTCCAAGGCGAACTGTAGTTTTCCTAACTTCAGAATCGAAATCGATTTCGGGGCGAGTGGCCTTGAGGTGATTGATAAACCGAAAAGTAAGTGCATGTATCGATTTATTATAATTCACGCAATTAAAGTAATTTGAGCCTGGCGCCGGTGAAGGCCAGCGAGCAATAGAATCGTCATTTCATGGAAATGCTTTTGTGGAATGTAGTTTTTGTTCGGCCACCCGCCGCCGGGAATCATCGGCGCAGGCATTAGCGCTCTTTTTGCTCTTTTTGCTCTTTTTGCCCTTTTTGCCCTTTTTGCCCTTTTGCCCTTTTTGCCGAACTCGCACACACGAGCGCGGCGTCGCGATGACGTCATCGGGCCCTATTACACGTCTGAGAGGTGAGTGCGTCCTGATGTCTGGTCAGCGCCTGTGTGGCTTGACGTTTAGCTCTTCACCCGGCTGTGAATTGGCTCGACGCACAATCGCCAATGGCGTTAGTGGTGGTTAGGAGAGAATGACTCGAGATTAAATATAGATATATTTCTTGTGCACTTTGTGCTTATTTTTTATTTATTCCCTTTACTAAATGTTCAGCTAAGGGTCATTCTTGCGTTATTGTTATGTTGTTATGTTAAATTGTTTTGCTTTATTTTAAACCGAGGGTCCGCTGTTTTCTGGATCCCCAATCAGGTGTATAAACTCCGATTCCTTCGACCTGGCGGCGCCCGCTGCGAGTCTGCTCTGCCGCCGCTGACTCGTCTCGTTTATTCATATCCGAAATGTACTTCCTCGCCAAATCGGCGGTGCAGGCGATAATTGCACCGGGTTAGTTCCCCATTAGCAGTGTCAGTCCAGATGGCGGTCGAGCGGTCCTGGGGGCGATCGGCCGCGCCGGGCCGCTCCCTCGCCACCTGTTGCGCCCCTCGGCCCCTCGGCCCCTCGGCCCCTCGGCCCCTCGGCCCCTCCGGCGCGCCCAGCGGCGTGAGCTTCCTGCGAGGGTCGTACTCGGTACGACAAGTTCAATCATAAAAGGGTATATGTGGATAATGGCACGACTCCTCGTTAGATTCTTTACGACGACACTGAACTTTTCCGTATCGGAGAGTTCATCATAACGTTACACCGAACGGATATATTGCAAAGTATTTTTCTTTCGTTCGATCCGATAGTGTTAACATAGACTATTACAGTATTTTCCTTGACATCAATGAAAAATGTTTGAATTTTTCGACCGCCATTATTTATGTAGAACGAAGCACCACTCCACTGGCTCTGCAAGTACTTTCAAATGTACTAGGTGAACAATAACGAAAACAAAACGTTACCCGAAGCAATGTGCGACGAACATGGTCTCGGCATATTCGTATTCCGATGCGTCCCCAAATTGCTTTTTGATCAATCGCCAATTAGTACTACGCTACTGTGCAACGACGGTCTTGTTCATCGTAAAACGAATCCGTCGTGTGTCGATGCCGTGTCAAAAATAGAGGGAGAGTCTCTCTCCCTGCTAAGCGACCGGTGCGATGGCACCGCAAAGCGAACGTTACGTCACTGCGTTTGTAAGCAACATCAGAATGATCCGCGCACTTCGTTGGAATCCGAGGCGTAGACAACACGAAAGAAATAGGTCCATCCGCTCGACGACGCACGTTTCGCCCTCGCGAGGGCGATAGAATATTAAGCACAGATTGATCCACATTTAGCATAAACAAAAGGACTTAGATGACACAATCCATTCGAAAAGGTCCTAAAATCGATCCGCACCGTTCGAGTACTGACGATATCCAAAAAGGCTCGAGCTGCTACCGCGAAGAGCGTCGCGTGATCATCGAAATTAATGAGCGACGGCTCCGTCCAACGGTGCTCATAAATATTACATTTTTCAAATCGCGATGTGCAGCTGATGAGAGAACTGGAGCTCACTTCTGGTGACGTCTGAAGGCCAACACCGACGAAGCTACGTCGTCTGCGAACTCAGAGACTCGAGACGAATTCATACCGGTTGCAAAACTGAGATCAGAGCACTGTTTGGCGACGCCGATGTCTCCAATCAGAATCTCGACAAATGGCCACATTGTTCAAACCTGGATCGAGAAGTCATATCACAATCACATATATCACGGTGACGATGAGCAACGTTTCGTTCTGGCGGCACATCTCTTTCACTTTCACATAACCTGTTTTCATTTAAAACAGTTTTAATTGACACCTACATAGGAAGATGTTCAGATACTTTCGTGGCTGTGTCGTGTGACGTCTCTCTCTGTGGCCGCACGGCACCAGCACCGGCAGAACATGAGGCAGACAGAAGTTTTCAGTCGACACGGATGTGGGTCAGTCAGTCAGTCGCTAAGTGTTCCCGAAGAGTTCACCGCGACTCGTGTCCCGAAAGTGTGTATAGGACTCGTTAAACTATCGGCAGTCCATTGATCTCCATGTGGAACTTGAATAAAACGTGGGTTTAAAAGAGTTCGCTCACTGTTCCGCACTCATCGCGCCACTATTTACTTAAAACCATTTATAAAAGAATTGCTTTTAAATAGGTTGAATTGTACATGTTATTCAAATTTTTAATCTATTTAGATTGGTATTCCAAACCGTATGTGCAAATTCATACGTTACACATTAAGTGGCAACGTTATTTGTATATGTATAGTTTTAATAATTCCCAAACGTATTGCACGCCGGATTACATGAATAAGACCGCCCATCTATCTTGTAACATTTATTCGTCCTATAAAGTTACTTTTACATGAAAATAAGACGATCTCAGTCATCGGTTATGTGGCACTCGACTCGTAAACTCACAAAAAAAGGCACCCTCTGCCTTCACGAGGCCAAGAGCGGACACGTTCTGTTGCCTCCCTCGATCCTCTGTCAGTCAACATGTAAACAATCAGTCAGCGTTACAGGGCTATAAAAACCGTAGCTCTGCACCAAACATACACACCGGCATAAAAAAATATTTGATATCAGTGTCACATAAGACCATGAAACTGATACCAAACCCTTATGTAATTAGAACTTCCCGAAGAAACAGAAATAACCTTTTAATCTCGGTGGCCTGTGAGTGCGTTGCGTGAGTGACACTCGCCACCGAAAGTAAACTACGAAAGGATGCGGGATGCGCCTGAAGTACACGACGCAACACCTGGAACGAGGTCGACCTCGGCGCCGTGTAATTCGTCGGCCTTCGGTGTCCTCGAATATTGGAAATAGCAAACGGAAGCGTCCTGCGCCCGATCTTTCGGGCTTCGACCCACCGCTCTGAACTAGATCGGACACTGCGTACGATAACGCTACGTGCGATTACCAGGACACCGCGATACGATACGTCATCTGCATACATTTATGTACGGATGGTCCACGCGGCATCGGAATCGCCTTCGGGCACGCCGGGCGGAATCTCGAACGACATAACTGCACCCGGCGGCCTCGCTGGCACAGCAGTGCGGTGTAGGGCCCGGGTTCGATTCCGGACGAGGCCAGTTCGAAGCCGCGGCGGGCCGGTGAAAAGGCTTCAACGAGCCACGAATAAAGAGGCAGAGGCGTACCGAATGCGAGGGCGAGGGCGAGGGCAGTGGCGACCTGTTGCAGCCGTGTCCGCGAGCAGCCGTGTCCGCGCCACGTGCGCGCGCCTCCGCCGTCGGCCGCGCACTGCCGCCCGGCGCCCGCCGCGATCCATACGGCGCCCCCACGGCGCCCCCACGGCGCCACGCGGCGCGGGACGCTCTCCGGCGTGTTCGCTCGTCGCTCTTCCCGGTGCGATGCCGCGATACGCATTTTTCGTTGCGAACGCCCGCGCACACGCACACGCACGGTGGTGGACGCACCCGAACGAAATGTGCGCGCTTTAGTGGATTGGCGCCCGAAGGCCGAGCCGTAACCGGTTCGATCCCCGACGCCGCCCACGCAACCCGTGCTTCTTGACCCGTTCGACGGGTGGAAAGAGATCGACGCGAAGTCATCACAGTTCGATGCGAGCGACGTTTAGCGAAATGAGTGATGACCACGTCGAACGTTCATTTTTCACTATCGTGTCCATTTTTGCAAATGAGAAACGGCACAATCCCTCTATAAATAACGCGGCTGTCATTTCGAACCTTCCTTTCGGGGAATCGGGCGAATGACAAAGCTTCTATATTCGAAAAAAAATATAGAAATCTCCTTGAGTCCCAACGATTTATTTTGCAAATCAAAAGTAGGAGAAAGCAGAGAAGGTTTTTAGTCGTTGGGAATTATAACACCGCTTATAACTTACAATTTTCTTCCCGATAGTGGTGCAGTGGACAGGATACGAATGACATTTTGTGATTTGACTTCTTCTCTCATATAAATTTGCGTCCTGTCACTAATAGGAGTATGACAGAAAGACACGTGTGTCTGTCTGTTCTTTTATGTTTTTTCAGTTATTTAAACGGCGTTGTACTTGATCGCTATGTCATCTGGCCCATTACATAAAGTTACGACCGCAAGAGGCGAACTAATGCACTGCATAGTGTATGGTCCATATCTACTTCCTAAGACTAGAAACACCGAACCGAGTATTTCGTGTGTGAAATGATTGATAAAACAGGCGAAATCGGGCACCAGCACCGGCTCGCCCGCACCCTGGAGCACGTCAGCTAATAATGCTTTGCTTGCAGCAACAATAATCATATACTCCACGGTAGCCAAGCACATTAACATTGCCATTGGAATAGATACACGATCTGCGTAACGTTGAAACGTACTCGTATTCGATCCACTTCATTTTTTATTCAGGTGAGCTTTTAAGAAGCTTCCGTTTTCTTTTGAGATGTATTAAACACACACCAGGGAGAGCCAAGAGCTGAAAATCTAAGAAGCGATTCGTGCTTTTATCGAACTCTCTTCAATGATGTTAGTTGACTCTGCTCTCACAGACAAATGACATTCCGATAAATGGCACCGTCTGTCGCACTGGCGTGGCCAACATTAACGGAATATCGACAATGAAGAGTGAAATCTTCCTTAGTGTGCTGGAGTTGGCGAATGCGTGACGAGAGCACTGCGAAAGTGAGATGGGGTGAGGCGAACATAAGAAATGTATAAGTTTGTAGGAAGTCGTGTGTGTTTTGGCCTGTGTGGTCACTTCAGCCGTGTGGTCTAAACGTTTTTTTATTGTAAACAGCTTAGCGTTGTGACTCTAATATCACCTGGTAGTGAGCTGCGATGGGAGCGCGCTGATCTGGTACGAAGATATTTACTTCGGAAAGCAGGGTACCGTAATGCAATTTCTTGCTCGGCGGCAACTCCTTCCAGGTGGGGAGGTAACTGGCCACGGCTCAGACAAATTAGACAGTGTAGTTTCCTCACTTGGCCGACCGGGGATCGAGCCGCGAAAGTGAGAGAAAGAATAGTTATACGTCGAAGAGGCATCGGGCCCGGGAATAATGGCTTGGCAACCGTCACTCCCACAAAAATAGTGAAACAGAAACAGATAAAATGGGAGTAGAAATGCTTCAGCAGCTATTCATAGGAATTTATATTTAACACGACGTGCAACTGATTTGATTAGGAACTTTGTCCGGCAAAGCGATGGAGCGAATGAACTCGACGCTCTGACGAATCAATATCTCTGCAAATGTACAGATCGATATTTACTGTGCAATAGTCTCCACCCGTATCCTAAAAGCTTTTTCAACATGAAGTTCCGAAAGCCATTCGCCAGGCGGAGCGCACGTGCCTTTCCCGAGGCGCCAAATCCTGTCATGGATGCACTGCGATGCAACTTTAAGATGAATATCGACCATTTGCGACGCGTTGTACAGTTTGATGAATACGCGGCGAAGGGGACCATTTTATTCCTGATTCTGATTTTCACAAACCACGACATCACCATCGATTTCAAGATTATTTTTGTACCGATCTTTGAATAGCCTTATTTTTGCCATTTATGTTTTTAAAATGTAATGCACTGCGTCACATTGTTTAGGAGGGTAATGTGGGTAACGTGGGTCACTTAAGCGAAAACTCAAATAAAACTTTAATCATAAACGTAATATTTATTGCAACTGCATATAAACATAATTTACCTAATTGACTATCATTATAAATAGTTTTCAGTCCATTTGGCAATCTACTTTGGATAATATAAAAGTTAAAGGCAAAACAGCCTGGACTCTCATTGCACAAACGTGCGGGTGTCGGTGGTCACCCAGGGGGCAATCGGAGTCAAAGATCCTTGCCGCAGCCTACATGAGGTGTATCTGAACCAAATCTCGTAGTTCCTTGTACTAGGCGCCTGTTTCTAGTACCTTCTGCGTAATCACCCTCATCGTCCTGGCATAAGCCGTCAGTGTTGACATCTGATACAGAAATTTCGTTGCTTACTTGTACTATTTCGCAATTCACCTTTTCAGGACGCTTCTTCTGTTTTGCAGTCTTTTCCGTGACATTTACCCTTTCATTAGTTTTATATTCTTTACCCTATATTTTTTTATCTTCTTATTTTCACTTTTCTCACTTGATTAGCAATGCAACCATTTAAAATATTTGCCTATTTCTTCACCAAATATTGCTAGTACGGCTTCTCTCTTAACATTGGAAGATACTGAATCGTCCTAGATGAATTTTTTTTCTGGAGTGGACTTCTTCTATCCACTTTTGAAGCCTTGAAAATGGGATCCCCGTAAGCTTATAAGCATTTCTAATAGAAGGACCTGCATCCATAAGCTTTATAGCTTTTTCCATGCTATCAGTTGACCAGAAACCCTTTTTTATCTTGACTCGTACTTTTGGCTTCTAAAAAAAATATAATGATGTATTTCAATGCGCAAAGTTGCGAAAGTCACCTGAGTCTCATTCCCGGCGATCACCCTAATAAGAAAAATAGTAAGTAAATTGAAAAAACTCTTTAAATCAACATAATCGGCACTCGTCTTCAAATTTGCGTTGACGCAAAATTACATCAGCGGACACTAAGATCGCAACATCTCAGTGGCGCGGCTGTTCCCGGCGGCGCTGGAGGCCAGCGTGGTGATGGGGATCTAGGTGTTTCGTGGATATGAGAGTGACCCCCGTTGCCCACTGACCCCGATTACCCCATTATTTAAAGTACTCATTCGGAGTAGAGTGGTGTGGTTCGAAACGGGAATGCGTCGACAATTCGAGCGCTATCCGGTACGCCGGGTCCGGCCGAGAGCTCGACCGCTCCGGCCGGCCGCAATCGACGCGCACCGACAGACCGCCACTCGATGAATACAGACAGGCGGCGACAAATCGAGAACTGGACAGAAAGAAGACGTAACGGAGTTACGAACGCAATTTTTATGGATTTAAATAATCATCAATCTCACTCGAGAAAATGTTGTTTTTGAAAGAGTCGTTCACTATGAGATAACGTTGAAAGTCGACTCATAGAATCATGATTTTCGCAGTGACCTATTTGAAACATTCGCCTCTGTGTATTAACTTTGATAAACGATCAGAGACCTTGAAAATATAAAACCAAAGTTGAAAATAAAGGTCACCGAATTCGTAACGGAAAGCGCCCGGCGAGAACCGGCGCCTCGTGTTGGGTCGCATCTGCCCTCCTTTTTCGCGTATTAGAAACTAAAAATCGCCCGCGTGGGTGCCTTCTATTTCTTCGGTGGAACTGCAATATCCGTTAATTTACCGGTTATTTCGTCAATGTTCGCATAGTTATCGTTTTGATTGTACAAAGAGGCATCCTTAGAACGTCTTCTGTGAGTTTGTTATCAAAAGAGATACAGTTCAAACGTATCTCACTAAAACGCCTGTACAGTTTATTTATGATCTGAGTTAATTAGTGAAGTGTTTGACTGCACCAACATTATCCACGAACGCCCACAGTATGGAAATTGAATTACGGTTGCTATCAATGACGACGTGGGCGGGGAACTCGACGCCCGACGTTTTCCTGAACCCTCGCCGGCCCAACGGACATCTAAAAGAAACCTAATTAAAACAAAATTGCTAGCCTCCAGCGCGTTTCGCTTCGCAGAGGAATTTAAAAGTTCGCTCGCTCATTATTTAATTAGTAGATAAAATCTCGGCCGCGAGAAGTTCGCAACTTTGCTATTGCAATGCTTTCGTACGCTCGCCGTCGAACTCTGTACCGTGCCATAAACATTGTGAGCATTTTCTTTCGACGCCGTGAACCCCGACGGACGCTAACGAATACACACTGAAGTTGAGGAAAATTTAATAGACTGCTTGAATTGTCTTTGTGGGCAGTGAAGCTAATTAAAAATAATCGCAATTTAAAACGGAAAGAACGACCGAACTCCACGCACGGCGTAATCCAAAGCTTACCACGAAGCGGTGCTCGCTGCCAGCGGCGTCACGACACTCACCGCTTCGGTAAACGAGCAAAAAGGAAAATCACAATTCAAATCCTGTGGGTCGAGCATAGTCCAACATGACAACGTCCTTAGAATGGCGTCGGGGCTGCCTCAGCATCGTCGCGCGTCGGGCCGATTGCGGAAAATCGACACGACGACTTTTTCGCAATCATGAGAAACAGGATCGCGTCACTCGAATAGAGAGTTGAGCATAGCGCTAACAACTAGCAGGATATTGGCCGACGGCCAGGAAAGTGGCCCTAAAGCTCTCACTCTATCGGAACATCCAAACAATCGGCAGATTCTTTTCGATACTTTCCAGCTGGCGACGTGATACACGAAGTTCGGCTGAATCGAGATTAGCGTCATTACCTGCGGCTGGGGGGGAGGGAGAGTGGGAGGAGGACCCATTTAATTTGCTTAATGGAACGAATGGATCCGTATCATGATCGCTGCGGTCGGCCTGCTGCGGAGCGCGCGTTGGAGCGACGATCGCGGCGCGTTCCCGCCGCTTCTATTTGGGGACATCATCACGCTTTATTGAAACCCAGTGATCATTTACTTCACAAAGATCAGACAAATCAATTTTTATTTGGTCCGCGTGCCACCCGCCACAGGAATGAGAAGTCCTCAAAAATGGCCCCGCGACTCAACAGCAGTTCAGGTATCACTCGCAACACGGAAGGATGGACAAACCACATATTGCTTTGCACCTATGCTTTCTACTCATGTTTTTATTTTCAACATTCAGATTCCTTTTCCATTGTAGTCACAAGTTCACATCACATCAGTGTAATTGACTCTCTCATTTTTACATCGTTTAGTTGTTTTATATGTAAACTTGCAACCTGCTCACGTGCAATTAAAACGCAGGCTGCTTTGCCTACAATTGGATTTACACCATGAATATATTTACTTGTCATTATTTTAGGTTAAGTATAGCGAATAATATGTTGATAAACCTAATAAATAAATAAAACATAAAATGTTGGACGAATGCTAAAAGGAATGTTTACGCTTTGAACACATTCTCCCCAAACGATCCCTTTCATTCGCCGGTCACTTTCGAAGCGCTTATATGTAAAAAAACGCTTCTCTGTGAGCGTCCACATCACGAGGACTAACGATCGTCCGGCCGAATGTCACGTCTCCACAATGAAAGCAGCATTTTAAATATCTGCCCAATTAGTTATGCCATGACAATAAAATAGTGAAAACGTGGCCGTGACGTCAGTGGACCGCCATTGTAGTGTATTGGAAACACTTCCAGTGCAGAAGCTCCTCTGACGATCGATCGATGCTCTGTGCAGCGAGGTGTGGCGCGGGGCTCCCGACGGGCGGAACTTAAATACGTGTCCCTGGTCACCGACTTCGCACAGACGTGGGGTTTCATTCCCTCGTGGAAAACAATTATACACATCAATCATTTGGGCCGTCCCTCGAGGGTTTAGTACTAATCGCCAAGTTAAAACTCGACGTACACCCTTGTCAACGAGCGGCGTTTCGTAGCAGGCGTCGCAGCACGCGCCAGCGCATACCGCACAATGCACACTGCTCGCCTAGTTTTAGTCCCTCTATTCGTAAAACCAAAATCGAATTCAGTTTCAGAAATATCGTAGGACCTGCACGAAAGCTTGCATATCTCCTGTTCTAAATCAAAAATATACTGGAGTACTCTGACTTGCCACGTTTCTTTTTAGCAGAGACCATCCGTGATTAGCGATTAAATTTAGCACGTGAAATGTCGTCAATCGGGTCACCGGTACATTCTCGTATATATTCATTTCCGGTGTGCGACAGATGATGCTATTCAAGGAGGTTTCTCGGCGTCTTCTCCCGAGAAAGAGTAGTGTCCACGGCGCCAACCGCGGCCCCGCATATTTCTATAAATTAATTCAATCCGCTGAGACAATAACAAAGCTTTCCTTTTTCTCCTAAATTACCTGTTCCTGTTAATGGCTTCTTTAGAGTTTATTTAACCGTCGGTGGCCGACGAGGCATTAGCGAGGTAATGTTTTTCACCGTGACTCGCTAATCGCCGTTTCCTCATCGACGAATCGGTCTCCGGCCCTCAGACTTCAGACGTCATTAAGATTTCTATAATCTTGTAAAACGTGTGGCACATTTTATATCAAATGAATCTTCAATCCACTCGTGGTACACTACCTACGGAAGCCGTTTAAATTAACTTAATAGTGAGAACCAATCCACTCCAATAGCAAAGGAAAGGGAAATCGGAACGCTTATGTCAAGGTAAAAAGAATTTAAAACTATATAGACTTATTGAACAGCTCACCAAATAGTATTTACTCAATCTATTGAAAGCTTTTTATTTAACAAATTTGTTTTTAGAACTATCAGGGTAACAAGCAGTTCAGCTACATGTACTGTTAATCTATTTTGTAATTGTGAAGCAATGGGGAAATGAGTAATTAACAAGGTGAGGTCGGACCACTCTGGCCTGATGATTTCCCTGGCTCATAAGATTAGACAAGAAAGTCGAACTGTCACATTTAAGCCCGTAAAAAAAATTAAAATGTTGCAGCAGTTATTTGGCCGTCGAGGTTTGGTATCTGGTGATCCTAACAAACACTATAGTATGATTTTCAATACCATAGAAGACCAATTTAAGAGCATATTCAAGTTGAGGTTCTCACATCGGCCCCACAATAAGCTCACCTTCAAAGATTGGGCAACTGGTGGCATATATAAAAGTAAACATCGATTGTATGAATTGTATGCTGTAAAGGAAGATGATCGCATCTTGTCGAATTTATTAACTATCTTAGAAATTATTCGAAATTTTTGAAAGTAGTTCGCCTTTTAGCGAAATCGTTGCATATTAAAAACAACAGTAGAAATTCTCAAAAAAAATTAGTAACTACTTGGACCATAATAATAAAACGAAGCTGGAAAAGTGGAACCCCGAGATACCAATTATTGACCGCATCAGCCCGCGCTTGGCAACCCTTTTCGATAATTGCGTAGACTCTGGCATTTTTCCTGGTCTTATGAAACAAAGTAAAATTGTCCCCTTGTTTAAATCTGGTAATAAATCTGGCCCTAATAACTATCGTCCCATTTCTGTGTTGCTTACCTTTAGTAAACTCTTTAAAAAAATTACTCAATCAACTACTAGAACATTTTCGTGCATATGGCCTACTCCATCCTGAGCAATATGGGTTTAGATGGGTCGCAATCTTCTGACGCGAGCGTGTACATTTTTGATGATTGGGATAATTCCCAAAATGCATTAGGAATGTTCTGTGATATTTCTAAGGCTTTAGATTGTGTAGATACATAGCACTCTTATATTTAAACTTAGCCACTATGGTGTGAGGGATAGGGTTCCTAATTTGTTGAGCTCTTAACTTCAAAATGGAATTCAAAAGGTCTTTGTAAACGGTGTTGAGTCGTTAGGATCACCTGTAAAAATGGGTGTCCCACAAGGTTCAATCCTTGGCCCTTTTTTGTTCTTAATATATGTAAATGATTTGGCGTACCATGTGAAAGACAAATGTGATATAGTCCTATTTGCTGACGACACTTCGTTGCTGTTTAAAGTAGACAGAAATGTAGATAATTATGACGATGTAAATAGTACCCTGTCACAGGTCTCACGTTGGTTTTCAGTAAATAATTTCATATTAAACTCGGCAAAGACTAAGGTGCTGAATTCTCTTTGAGAAATGTAAAAGACTGCAAAAATATCCATATAGATGATAGTTCATTAAAGAAAGTTATGTATACAGTCTTCTTAGGAGTAACCTTAAACTCTGGGCTTCAGTGGGGTGCCCATATTTAGACTCTGGCAGGCAAAGTCACTTCAGTTGCATTTGCTATGAGGAAGGTGAGACAATACACTGATGTTGAAACTGCCCAAATGGTGCATTTCGCTTATTTCATAGCATTATGTGTTACGGCATACTGTTATGGTGGAAGGCGGCGGGCATTGAAACTATCTTCAGTTTGTAAAAAAGAGCAATACGTGCCACATATCGATTGGGATTTATTAAGAGAAGAATCAAAGATATATCAATTCTCACAGTACCGTCACAATATAAATATAATAACATTTTATATATTCTTGATAACATTTATTTATACAGGAAAAGAAGAAAGAGTGAAGAAGGTTCAGAAATCATTTGTCGGGTTGAGCATTCGCATTTCTAGTAATATACCCGAAGCACTTCTGGGTTTGCCTCCGCGTAGTTTTAAGAAACATGTTAAAAACGTTCTGTTACAGAAGGCATATTATAATGTTGACGATTATTGAAGCGACAAAGATGTATGGACTCGATTCCAGTCGCACATTGTAGCCTACAAAAACTATGTTTAAAGGAGTAACCGTTGAGTTTCTTGCCGGTTTCTTCTCAGCGGAATCAACTTTTCGAACCGGTGGTAGATTGGTTAGCCAACGGACAGAGTACTGATGATCCAGAAGTGTTTTTGGAGCCTACTTGAATAAAGAATATTTTGCTTTGATTTGACTCGTGTGATGATATTCGATTGGTGTTTCACACATCAATCCATGTGCGGGATTCTGCGAGGAGCTCGTGTTGGTGCGAGCCGAAACGCCGACTCGTCGCCTTCGCAGGAAAATCGCTGAATACGTAAGCCGTCTCCGATATTACGTTCGCGCCGAGAGATCGGAACATGTTTTTCTCATTTTCCTCGCCGACGAAGAGCAGATACGAGGTGAGCGGTCATAAACATTGTCGCCTAAAAATACATTCAATATGCCGAGACCCGGCCGCTGTTGACACTAATTCGAAACTCTTCATGCGAGTCGCACATCAACATCGCCAAGACTGTGCGGTATATTTGACTGGCAATCGTTGGGCGCTGACGAGCGACGGGCTCTACGTTGCCCGATGTGACGTGATGTCGCTGATGTGTCACTAGTAAACCTGGCGATCGCTCGCCGAGGCCGCGTTCGTGGTTCCGGTTGCTGGGAATCTAGTTCGACTTTCTCGTCGAGGCGATTCGAACCTCGCCGCTCCCGGATACGAATATTGTAACCGAGTACTTTTGTACGTTACGAAAAGGACGTAGACTTAAAATTCACATTCTCTCGAAGCGACAGGCGTTCATGTTTCGAAGGAGAGTGGGAATTATAAACCCGTTTCTGATTATTTCGCCGGGTCCATCCCGACCGGACGAAGTTCTAAAAGCGAGTAGGTCGCTTCGTAGTTCGTAATTCGTACGGCTCGGTGGGCTTCGACGTGGGCAAGGGTGGAGGGTCGGGGGCGCGGAGCGGCGGTCGATGCGCGGGGGCGGCGGGCGCGGGTGCCCAGCTCGGGATTTCCCCCGATTCGACGCGATAGATATGAGAGATCCAGTTTTTGGGGACGTCGTCTCCGCGGGGCAGCTTTTGAGGCTCGCCGAACGCCACTGCGGCCGTCCTCCGCGCGGACCTGAAAGACGCCAACAAGAGTCGCAGCGGACCATCCAAAAAGCTCCCGAGCCGAGCCGGCGAAACGCGGCGCCCCGGATCGAACGGAACGCCCTCGTTCCCGGACCGTTCGAAAAGATCGAGCGCCCGAGGAGTCGGTCGTCGGTCGTCGGTCGGGCGGAGGGTGCGGGGGGCGCGGGGGCGCGAGGCGGCGCGCGGCCGCCAGTGCGCCGAGGGCTGGCGCGGCGACCGCTCGCGCCCTGCACTCGTGCGAGTCCCGCGAGGCCGGCTGCGGCCAGGGGCGCCCGCAGGTCGGTGTCGATCGCGGCTCCTCGGCGGAGCGACCTGTTGCCGCGGCCGCGTCCGCGAAATACGTCGCACGTGAGTACCGCCACGAATGAACGCGTCCTGGAGCTCCCGCCGAGCACGTCTGCGAGCCTTCCGAACGAAATTCCGATAGTCGAGCTAAATCCGATTGTTATGACACACGCACATTCAGCACCCCTTTGATGGAGCGTGGCGAAATCATTCGTGACGTTCGATAGGTTCGCGAACGGGTTTCCGAAGTGAAGTTGATAATGTTTTCAGGCGCATGAGGGGACATTTATTTATTTGAAAAGGGCACCGACAGGTTGCATTTTAGAGCAGAGTAAAAGTAAATTATGAATAAATCTAAAAAACAATAAGTTTTAGGGTCAGAGGTAAACCTACTCACCGGAAGCCTCAACATGCTTATGTAATAAAATTAAAACTAAAGGAAAAAACCCATTATAAAAATGAATACTAGAGTTACGACTTAATAACAACGTCTACTCAATATGATATTATTAATTCTAAGGAACGAGAACAGATTTAAAATTGAGAGATCGCTTTATCTCTCAATTTTAAATCTTTTCTCACGAATAGCGTTACGAGGAAGTGCAGCGTTTTTATGCTAATTCGTTTGAAGATTAGGTGGTTGCAATATTTACATTTAACGTGTGGCATTTTAATATTCCAATCGTCGTTTAATAATGGAAAATACTATTTTTTGAAATATATTTCATACATCCTCTTTTCTAAATTAGAAGTTCCAAAACAGAATGTAATGAATCATTTCGACAAAGGCACGTGTCATCTTCAATGAGAATATAGAAGAGCCGACAGGGAGCTTCGTCGTCGGCGAGCGACGCTTCGAACCCGTTCGTCCCGCGGGCTAAAGATCCCGGTCGGGGCTGAGGGCGATCCGTCTTGCAACCCAGCCGTTGCCTCCGTCGCCTCCGTTGCCACCGCCGCCCCCTTCGTAATCCTCCGTCGTACCCGTGACGTTCGCACCGCTCGGACGCCACGCCGACACGCCGATGACGTCACCGCATTTATTCACGTATCTTCCGAATGGGCGCCGGCGAGGAGTTAGGAGGAACACACAAGTCGAAGGGTCGCATGGAAGCCTGCTGCTGCAATTGAAATGTTCGCACTCGGGTTCGGTTCGTGTTTCGTTAATCGCGACTTCGTCGGAGCCCCTCCCGACATTTTACAGCTGCCGGTTTTCAGCGCTGATGATACAGTCTAAGGTGGAAACGCGCCTATCTGGTGAGAGGTGACTTGTCCCTTACGGTTTCTACACAGCGTCGTCCCGGGACGCAAATCTCTTTGTTTCGTCATTCACATTCGTCATCCGACGGCTTCGATTCTATTGTTCAAAATAGAGTGTGTGTATTTATATACGTGCGTCAGAAGTTATACTTCTTTGGCGTAACGAGATTAAAATCTTTTAAAAAAAATTTCCTTTCACCTTATTCGGCGTTTGCAGAAATAATGAACGTAAACCAAGTTTCATTGGATATAAATTGTTTTAATTTGTTACGTCCGATACACACGTACCGGCACATTCAGCGGAACACAAAAAAGTCCAAAATTTAAACAATTAATAATATTTCCCCCACGTGCTCTTATTAAAGTTTCTACCCGTCTAGGCATACCGAGAATGATGTTATCGATGGTCTCCTGGGATGGTCTCCGCCATTCCTCAACTACGTCGATTCGCAGTTCACCGTTCAGCACACTCGTTGGCAGGAGCTGGAATTCTGGACTTAACTTTTCTGTTCAGCAAGTCCCCAACGTGCTCTGTTGGGTCCATATCCATTCCATAACAGTGATATTCATGTCATTACGATATGCCGAGCATTATCCTGCATGAAAACAAAATCGTCACCGATATATGGGTGGTGGGTAAACGGTACGACGTTTTCTTGTAAAACTTCTCTGATATATCTTCTCTGCAGTCAGACTCCCTCCCAAAGAAACGCCCGCCCGAACCATTATTGGTCCACCACCGTATGCAACTGTATGAGCAAGGTATTGTTCAGCGATGAGTGCGGAATTCTCTTAAATCAAATTGACGGCAGGCGAATAACATACAGACGCAAAGGAGAACGATACCTTCAGACAAATCTTGAAGCCGCAGGTGCATACGGTGCTTTAAATTACACAAGAAGTGGAGGAAGTAGATTTAAAAAGGAAACCATATTTTTTAAATTATGAACTTCTTTTGTGCTCCGCTACATATGCCGGTGTCACTGTCTTTCAATGTGACTTTCAATGTCACAATATATCTAACGAGTAATGAAACAAAATAATAAAGGTATTGCATAATTATAAAATGTTGAGTATAGCCCACTTCAGGGTGTCGGTTTCTTGTGACGGTGTCGCGCGCATTTTCTATAACGCGCCAAAGTTACACTCTAACAGCGGCTTCGCATCACTGTATTCTGTCGCAGACAACGACGACAGTTTCGAACCATGGCGGTAAGCTTCGTGTTCGAAATAAATCGTAATCGTCGCTACAGTCCGTACCGTGTTTCAATAAGCAACACGCGTAACGCGACTGGTACGGCTGTACTAAACCCGTGTACCGTAACTGACTTTTGACGAGTCGTGACTAAGAACGAGTGAGCGAGTTCGGCAGGCAGCCTTTCTACTCGTACTACCACCACGAGAACACAAAATATGTGTACGTGTGTCACCACACATTCTCTTTAATAATATAAATGTCACAAACAAATCCTAGCATCCGATGACATCTCCCGGCCTTCGGGCCCTCGCTCCCAGAAATTCGGGGATGAAAATGGCACCGAAAATAAAAAATCATCTCGGCGAACGGAAGATTCATGCGACGGTTTCCACGAATTCATAATGTGCTAATCACAGCCGTAAATAAACAGTTCTAATTGAAAATTTGATTCAATTTGGAGCGAATTGCGGCCGGAGGCAGCGTAGCAGGCGAACACGCCGCCCTGCCTTCGGAACAGACGCACCCTCGCCCGGCGGCGGTCCAGGACCGCTCCCCACCGGACGGGCGCAAGGCGGAGGACGACTGACGCCGCCCAGGTCGACGGACCTTCGCGGTTATGTCGCTGTACGAAACGGATCAACTCTACTTTCAAATTAAAGGTTTCTTTTGCCTGGCCTTTAATTAATCACAAACGAAACGAAATGATTGCGCACCTGCGGAAGCCCTCCGAGGGATCGAACGATCGTTTCGGTGTCCAGCTCGTGAAATTCAAATCGGCCGTTGACGAGTTGGACAGATGAAGATTTCATAAATCACGGTTATTAAAAAGATTGATGATTGTGACGATCGAAACGTAATTAGATTATATAGATATTATTAGATAGATTGAAATTCTTTAATATTACGTCGCTAAAAACTGTCGGTGAGTCTATGATCAAGTGTTTTTATTAAAAATTTGAAACAACAAAATAGACTGTCCAAATATTCTAGCTCAGATGAACTTTTCTGGGCCACGAACGACACGTTCACTACCTTCAAACCATTCATTACAAAATCAAAGAGAACGAATCTCGGTGCTCACAGCGTTTTAGAAAGGATCTGCCGGGACCATAATGAGCGCTTCAAAACTACTCCTCCTCTACTTTCAGGATTACAAGAAATTATTGCATCAATTTAATTGTGCAAAACCTTTACAACTCTAATTTACATCGTTCAGTTGTTTTATATGTAAACTTGCAACCCGCACATGGGCAATTGAAACGCAGGCTGCTTTGCCTGCAATTGGATTTACACCATGAATATATTTATTTGTTATTCTTTTGAGCTCAGTATGGAGCATAATCAGTTGGTAAACCTAGAAAATAAATAAATGTTATTAACCAACTGCTTTTATTAGGTACATAACCGAGCATAATTAAGTCCTTTAGGAAGGACCAATCACAACTGCTGTACTACCTAATTCCCATTTAATAGCTACAATAAAGCGCGCATGGCTAATTTTCTAATGAGCCGCATGGGATCAGTTCCACGCGCAGCAGACGAAGCCGATTCGTGGACCGTCGCGGGTCAAGAGACGTCACGCGGAGCGGACAAATTGTTCCGATACGTCACTCGGAACACATCCGAAGCCGAGCGATCACTTACATTTCGTGCTAAACCGGCCGCGACCCCATTCGCTGAGGTATCGTTCCGTTGCAGCTCGTGGCGGCCCCCCCTCCCCCCGCGGCGGACGATGGCGGCGCGCTGAGCGGCCCGCGACTGGCGACGGCCATGGCGGCCCCCCGCGTCCCGCTGCCGCCGCCGCCGCTGCTGCTGCTGCTGCTGCTGGCCGCCGCGCAGCACGGTAGGGCTCGTACTGCGCGATATAAACGGCGGCCGCCGTTCGTTTATCACGTAGCGGGAGTGTCGCGCTTCGAAATGCTGTACCGCCCTCAGACATCTTCTCAGTTTCATATACTCCGATTTAACGATTTATTGTAGAGCTATCGATTCAATAATGAGTTGCCCTCGTGCGGCCCCGGTGCGAACCGGAATGCTACAATTCACTTCGCACGATCGCGACGATCGCTCACATTTCTGACGTCACGCGACGCATCTCTGGCATCGCTGCCGCGACCGACGGATCTGCGCGCCCGCAGGGCTGTGCGCGGCCACGGACGTGGCGGTGCGGCTGGCGGCGCCGCGCTGGGTGGCCCGCGGCGGCGCGGCCACGCTGCGCTGCCTGCACCAGGTGCCGCCGCCGCTGCTCTACAAGGTGGAGTTCCTGCGCGCCGGCGCCAAGCTGCTGCAGTACGTGCGCGAGCGGCGCCCGCCCTTCTCGCCCTACGCCTTCCCGGGCGGCCGCATCAACGTGAGCAGCGCCGCCGCCCCGCCCCCCGCCCGCCCGCCCCCGCTTCACCGCAACGTCGCCCCGCAGGTGTCGCTGGCCAGCCCCGAGGCGGTGACGCTGGAGCGGCTGGAGCCCGCGGCGTCGGGCCTGTACTGGTGCGAGGTGTCGCTGGAGACGCCCATCTTCACGGCCGCGTCGGCGCCGCACCGTCTCACCGTCGTGTGTGAGTGTCGCGGCGGCGGTCCGCTCGCCGCCCGCGCCCGACGCGTCAACGGCTCTCTCCTCCAGATGCCCAGAAGCACCCCCCGATAATAACCTTCGGTAAGCCGGACGTGGTGGTGGGTGGCTTCATCCGCGCCAACTGCACCAGCGCGCCGGCCGCGCCCGCGCCGCGCCTGTCGTGGTACATTGACAACGAGAAGGTGAGCCCGCGACCCGGCCGGTTCGCCTACGGGTTTACTTCGTTTCCATATTCCGAACGTTCTCGAAACTCGGCCGGTTCGAAATTCGCGGGTGGAATTCGCCTCGGCGGATTCCACCTGCGAAAGGCGACC
The DNA here is from genome assembly GCA_015832385.1 of Elymnias hypermnestra. Taxonomy (NCBI): domain Eukaryota; kingdom Metazoa; phylum Arthropoda; class Insecta; order Lepidoptera; family Nymphalidae; genus Elymnias; species Elymnias hypermnestra. The sequence continues at coordinate 4,723,914 of JACTOM010000888.1, forward strand.
GGTGCAGCCATCGGGCGGCGGCCGCAGGTGCCGGAGGAGGCCGTGCGGCACTTCTCGTACCGCGTGTCGAGCTCGACGCGCAGCCGCGGCGGCCATCGCCACCGCAAGCACCAGCACCGCTACATCGCGCCCGAGTTCAACTACACGGCGCGCTACTGGGCGCTGGTCAGCGACACTACGCCTGCGCAGCAGCAACAGCCCGCGCAGCAGCCGCAGCAGGCCGTCAACGCGTCCCGGGCCGGCAAGTGCACGCTGGGCGACGGGCGGCCCGAGTACCCTCCCAAGGTCTGGCGACACCCGCTCGGCTTCACTCTAGCGATACACCTTGAAATAGAACTAGCCTCTATTCAATTACAGCTATTTATTATAGTAACTATGTACAGACCACCTTTGTGCACGCGCATCGGAAAAATTTTCTGCCATTTTTCCCTAATGCGCCAAAAGAAGCATAAGTTCAAAAACATAAAATCGACTTTTATACTAATTACAACCGAGTGTATAAAGCGAAATCAAATGTCATTTTAAACTGGCCTTCTTCTTCTTCTCTATTGAATTCTCTGATTCCCAATGAAGCATACGACCTTTATTATTAAATAAATTGAATTAAATGTTTAATTCCATCTTAACGGACAAATCGCTCGTGCCTACTGAAGCATTGGCCTTCAGTGCAACAGCTGATCAATATAACCCCAGTGATGAATTCAGAGATTATGGAGGGACATTTTCTAAAGCTTTTAAAAAGATACGTGTTTTAGCTAAATCACAAATAACAAGTTGTAGTAATATAATTCAAACAACACGAAAGATAGTCAATGAAGAATCAGGGGATGCATCCTCGAGTTTATTCATGGATTCCATATTAAAATAGACAACAAAAACATTTTATTTGAATCAGAGGTTGCAATTGAATTTGACTAGCGCTCCTATCGGGACAGCTAAATCTCTGAACTGGTCACCATCCGCTGCAGTAAGCTGCAGTGTGCTCAGAAATTCAGCCATGTTGATATCTCGTCGTCATTAAGTCGTTTAATTTAATCACTAACAAGAACTCAAATGCTTAATGGAGTCTATCTGTTAACCTTGCGAGTTTAGTGATGGACACCGTGCACCCGTCATGGCTGATTTATTTTTAATATTTGTGTACATTGAAGGGGTATTCCCTGACTATTAAGTCGGGAAATACCCCCTCAATATAGTTTTACTGTACCTCATTAGAAGTACGGTAAAACTGTACCAATGCTCAAGTCGGGCAGTTCTTCAGACCCCTCTAACTTTAGAGCAATATCGGTTCTTCCGGCTTTCAGCAAAGTATTCGAGGAAATTATATTGAACCAATTGCTACGACGTTTTCAGAAATTTAATTTAGTACATAGCAAGCAGTTTGGATCTACGCGAGCTCGTCCAACAACCACTACTGATGTACAGTTATTGCACCATATTTACGAGACCTGGGAGGAATCACGTGACGCGCTTCGTGTTTTTTGTGATTTGTCACAGGCCTTCGACTGTGTCCAGCATGAAACTCTGATCGGGGTATTATGTCATTATGGTATCACAACGTTAAACCCGATGTCTGTAACGAAACTGAGTGGCCTATAGGGTTCATATTAGGACCCTTTCTGTTCCTCATCTACATTAATGACCTTTCTTACTTTATTAAGGACGATCATAAGAGTTTTGCTTAATGATGATATTTCTCTAAAATTCAAAGTTAAACGATAAGAAATAGATGATGACAGAAAACTAATTGACAAATCATTTTATAACGTGAAGGACTATTTAGGAGATATAAAGGGTGGGGTGAATCGATCGCTCTTATCGATGTAGAATAAATTAGAAATGTATATTACAATGATGACGACATAAATCCATAAACCCGATTGGGTTTGTCGCCTGCTTGCATCGCGAGGCGTCCTCTTGCAATTGACGAGCGGCGTGTCGGCAGCAGCCGCTGCGCGAGCGGCCGGCGGCGGGCACGGCCGGCGCAGCGGGCGCCGCGCGGGAGGCGCCGGTGGCGCTGTGGGTGTCGGTGGCGGAGCTGCGCACGCCGGCGCGCGGCCGCCTCACGCTCACGTGCACGGCCACCATCCCCGACGACGTGGCGCCCGGGGAGAAGTTCGCCGACGTCAAGAAGCAGACCGTCACCGGTGCGTGCCCCCGCCCCTCCGCCCGCCCCCTCCCGACCCCGTCCACGCTGACCGGCCGCTGTCGCAGTGGCGGTGAACGAGCTGAGCGCGAAGCGGCCGCGCCAGGAGTCGTCGGCGGCGTCGGCGGCGACGCCGGCGCCCCGCCCGCGCCGCTGCGGCGCCGCGCTGCTGCTGGTCTGCGGCGCGCTGCTGCTCCGCGGGCCGCCGGTCTAGCGCCGCCGTCGTCGCGCAGTCGGGCGAGAGATAGATAGTATTTTTTCGATGTCTTTCTGTAACGTGTAACCCCCCCCCCCCCGCGCCTCGCCGCCGACGGCCGCGCGCGCGTGTCGTCCCTTCCCGAGCTTCTCCGCGTCGATCGCACTTCGCGCGGCTTCTCCACAGGGTTCTCTGCGACTTGGTCTCTTCCGTTCGATCGCTGTTTCGATATCGAAGCGAATATAAATAATATATATACCTCTCGTTAGACTCGTGAATCGTCTACTCGAAAAATATTTTGGATACTAGGTGTTGCGTCGTTATGGAGTAGGTTAGTGCCGGCGGGCGCCCCGCCGCCGCGGAGGCCTCGGGGGCCTCGGTCGGCGGGGCGCCCCGCGGCGGGAGCCCCGGCGGGGCCTCCCCGCGGCCGGCGTCACATGTCTTCCTGCAGCTCTTTACACTGACTCGTAGAGAAAGTATTCGTTAGGCTAAGCGATGTGATAAGTCGAACCTGTATAAAAGCGAAATATATTTTAAAGACAGATCGTAAACGTGTTTATTTATCGTGTAGACTGTAGACTAGACGTAAGCGAAACCGAATAAATGTGAGCAGTGAGCATAAAACCGCCTCGTTTCATTCCCCCCCCCCTTCCCTCCAGTACCCCTGAATAGTACCGACGTATCCGACGACGGTGTTATTTGGAAAACCTTTTTCTTTCGTTGTGAGATGTTAGGTGCCATTTCATTTTCTGGTCAGTTGACTGACTGGTAGAGTCTTTATAAAAAGGATTCCAAATATTGCAGTCATATTCTAAGGAACTATAAGCTGAAGCGCGTTAGCTAAACCCCTATTAAAGGGCGGCACGAATTTTTTTAATAATTTCCAGTTTGTGNGTGTGTGTGTGCGTGTGTGCGCGCGTGCGCGTATGTGTGTGTGTATCTGTGAACGAATGAGAGAGAGTGTGTGTATGTATCCGTAACCATGTGTGTGTATTTATGAATGTTTAAATACCCCTAATGAAAAACTTTAATTTTTGTTAAAACTGTGAGATCTTTTTTTTCCCATTAATTCCTTTTTATATTGCAACTTTGATAAATGGAAAATTTATTCACTACAAGGTGGAGGGGAACGAACTTCAATGTTCGGACGACCACTTTTTACTAATAAACTGTACTATTAAACTTATGAACCAATAACTTGCACTACTCGGAAACCACCAAAAGAGATCTAAACGGCGAAAGTTTTCAAGGTCTCATCGCGTACATGGACAGGAGCGCCATCTGTCGTTCATCAGTGCCATCAACAAGCAACGCGCAGCTCAATGGCGAACACAGTTTCTCCAAATAAAACCTGACAACCTGTAAGGTTTACTAATCGTTTCATCGATATGCATATTATAAGACAGCTTACTTTCTAAAATAACACCTAGATCCCTCATTTTGTCCACTTGTTTTAATAAAATATTAGCCAAGAGATACCTTGTCTGCGACGATTTGCGTTTTAAACGACTTCTAAAAGAGGAGGTTATCAATTCGTCTCTATTCTTTTTTAGAGTACTTCGTACTCTTATATTTGGAGTCTGCGTCAGCCAAGAACCCTGCATATATAGCTATAGGCGGGAGCGGCGTCGGAACCGCCAAGTGGACACGCGGGACACACGTACCTTGGCTGGCGCCGAATCCCAATATAAGGACACGAAGAACTCTAAAAAAGAATACGCAGCTTTTTTTTTTTTTTTTTNATACGCAGCTTTTTTTTTTTTTAACTTTTCAGAGTATATATTTGGAAGAGTTTGTTTCGAAGGCGGTTCTTATTTGTTAGCTGCGTATGGAAACCGTAATCCGCCTCGCGACGACCCTCGTAAACCCGGCCGGCGATATCAAACGTAGTTTCGATTTCCATCTAGTCAGCGAGAAGTCCGATCCCGGACGATTTTATGAGAGGATCCCTGGCTCGCCTCGTAAACCTGGAGCGCCCTAATCACGCGTCGAACTTTACCTTTGCGGAAAGGCGCTCCCGCCCCTTGGGACCGACGCTGTGTGTGCACATTCCGCCCGACGACATGTTACAAATGAAACACACACTCACTCCCACACACTCGCCCAACAACAAGAGCTCGTTTCAACCTAAAGTATGTGCGCTTCTAGGAGTTGCGAGTGAGAACAGCGATAGTCCGATGCATTTTTAAATACGATACTCGATTCTTTTAGAAGGCAGGTTTATACGTCACGTATATTTTATAATATTTTACTCTAATTATAAATATTTTACTTGTAACTCTAGTTATAAATTAATAATACACCAAAAAGTTTATTGCGCTTTCGTAGATTTAGAAAAGGCCTACGATCGAGTGGTGAGGAATGAACTGTGGTCAACTTTATCTACGTATGGGGTGAGCGGTTGTCTGATCCAAACATTGAAGTCTCTCTATGAGGGTTCTAGTGCTTGTGTCAGAATAAACGGGACGACAGGGATGTGTTGCGTCACCATGGCTGTTCAACCTTTTCATGGATAACTGTTTGACAGATTTAAAAGAAAGTATGTATGGGTTAAGAATGAATGAATTACTCATCAAATGTTTACTCTACGCTGATGATCAAGTAATACTTGCGTCATCCGCTAACGAGCTACAGGAGATGCTAAATATTATGAATCAAGCTTTGAAAGGGAAAGGAATGAAAGTGAATGTAAACAAAACTAAAGTTATGCTTTTTGAACGAGATGAATCTATGAAGGCTGGCAATATTTATTTATTTATTGTTATTGGAGCACCAACAGGTATGTACATACAACATAGGTGTATATAAAATTGCAGAATACGCTCTGCTACCAGTATGTTCTATCCGACACTTGACTATCAAAAGGGCCGCCCTAAAGGCTGGGGCCCATTTGCAGCTATAGGGCCAGCAGTCAGCCAATTCGTCGGCGCGGAGGCCGGAGGGTCTACACAGGGGTCGATCAACAGGAAAGGACGGTTAAAAACCGAGCACTAACCTTTCACCGGCGCCTCCGGACCCGGAGAGTAGGTTCGCCTCTGTCTGTTCCCGTTAATGTAGTTTTGAAGTGTAGTGAGAAAACGTGTAAACGACAAACCAACTCAGGAACAACTGTGGCTCACTTCACTGTCACTTTGGTTGCACCAAGAAGTCACAAAACAACTACTATCAGCTGTGAACAAGCACGCGCAGCACGTGGTACGGATCGCGAATATCTGTACAAGATTGGAACAAGGCGCGCGCGCTGACGTGCTTCCCTCTAGAACCCCGCGCCGCGCTCCCCTCATCGCTCTATGTCGGTCCCCTACCCCGCGCGCATGCCTCGAGCGTTAACAACTATAATCAATGAATACACTTCACTCCCGTGTGCTAAACAATTAAACATGTCATACATACATTATAAAAAAGTGCGCAGAACAAATTTAGTGCATCTAAATTGTGCACATGACAAAAAAACTTAGAATAATATTTATAATAATTGTAATATATATGAATAATGAAAATTATAATAACTAAATAATGAAGCAATAAACTATACTAACTAAAAAATATATATATTTAGCGACAAGTGACATATTTAACAAAAAAAAATCAAAATCAAAGTGATTAGCACAATAAAGCTCCTATCATTCCCGATGCCTTGCGAGAAGTGAGTCCACCCCGCACGACCATCCACCGACGCGGGCCATCCCCGCTCGCTGACGTCATCGATCGCACGATCATGTCGCGACAGGTCTCGGCGCTCTAAAACCACGCCCCGAGACTTGCAAAAGGCGATAATTCGGCTTCTCCTGACGGGTGGACGTCCCCGTCCCTTTACATGGCGTTGGTGGACCACCCAGGTCTGGTCTCTTCGGTTTCTACCTGGACGTCATCAGTGGTAGCGCCCACGTCTTCTGCGTCTACAAGTTAAGAGTAAAATGCATTGGTTACACTACCATTTTGAAATGATTACTAGAGACAACCATATAAACTATCGTGGCGCTGCATATACAACGTTTTTCGTTTACCTATTTAGATCCCGAATACCAGCGATAGAGGGCGCTGTACTAAGCCAGGGAAAAATACTACGAAACCTGTAGCTTGACTCCTGAAGGAGTTATAAAGCCTACAAGATTTTCATGGCAAATGTTCGAGCCAGCTCTAAACACAGCTGATATGAATGAAACGAATAGATAATAATATTATGTATCACATAAAAACTAAAGCTTAGTCTACACACAGTCCAGACTAGCTGGTAGAAACAAAGTTAGTGAATCATAAAATGAAGAAAAACATTCCAATTGGAATTAGATTTCTGACATTAAATTTTCATTTCCAAACCATTATAGGGGTATAATTAATACCCCTTTTGTGTAAGAAAAGGCATGTAACGTAATGAATTAACATTACCTTACATGACTGGCTTACAACCGATTCTAAATTCTAGCTTTAAGACAATAAGAAAGTTATCTCAGTGGTTTGGTTTTATTATTAGAGTTTCAATTAAATCATAAAAGTTAATCATCCTTAATAATATTATAAACACGAAAGTAATTTCTGTCTATCTGTCGCGCTTTCACGTCAAAACTACTAAACAGGTACTCTAACGCCTGACATAGCCGAAATGCGAAAAAGTGATGTTCATTTATTAATTTTTTTTATTTTTTTATTTTTTTTTTAATTCAGTCATATATTTTTTTAAATTTGTATGGGACAAAAAAGTAATGTTTTCTGGCACGATAATATTCTTACTAGGAAGCATTTTTGGTGTATAAACAACCCTATTTTTTCTTATATACCCTTTCAGGAAAACCCTGTATACTTCCGCCGTGAATTTGAAAACCAATCAATCGTAAATTTATACCACTTCGACGTGTTATAGTCCCCAGCATAGGCACACGAGTTCGCTTACTGGCTTCAGCATACATGTATATTCATACATGTACACCGGATTATGTCATGGGCCCACAGTTCGCATAACATCCTCAGCATAGGCCCACAGTTCGCATGCTGGCATCTATTGATTTATCCCAACTTACCACTGTTACCTTCCCTTGAAGAGTGAGCGTTACCGTGGCTTGTACAACTATAACACAAAATTTGGTATGGTGTGTCAGTCAGTAAGTCGGCAGATACGCAAGAGAGCATGTCCTTTTTGATTAAGAGGGAGAAAACCTCTGGAGGATACAGTTAGTCAAACCAAGATTTTTAACTTCACTGCCACAAGGTAGTCAACCGACTGAAGCAACACTCGAAGAAAGCAGCACAGGTCCGGGCACCACCTCCTCGCCAAAGCTCCATATGTTCGGCACTGCCTGGGTAGTCTTGCTGTATGACCCACTCAGCAGCCTCAGATCATGCTAGCCCGCGGTGTGGTGACACAGACGTAGCTCGGCGCCACGCCCGTGGTTAGGTGGCACGCTCGTGGCTCAGCGGCACGCCCGCAACTCGGCGGCACTTTCGCAGCGCGGTGACGCGCCTGCAGCTCGGCAGGGCCTTCAGGGTCCTTCATGGTCCGCACTCAGGAGGTCAGCCGTCTCTACAGCGCACCGCTCAATGCAGCATCGGAAACAACCAGCCAGACCAAAGAAATGTCGAAACCATTTGATGTTCGCAGGGGAAGACCCGACGCATTTACTTTATAATCGCTCGGTCTCACCTGACCTTGACTCCTCCAAAATATCAAACCTTGGAATTTCCGCGAACCAATCCAAAAATTAACGTCGGTCGACCCCCTAAGAACGCGAAAATCCAACAACGTCCTAGCATAATCGGCGTACGTAAAGAATTTGCCAGGCTGCGCCCGCGATCGCGCACAAATTATTAGCATATCGCAACTACATGGACACAATCGCGCTTTAAAGATTCAATCGCGTTTACTAATTCTTGCGTGGAGGTAGACAAAAACTAATAGTCTCTCCGAAGGGATTCGAGTAAGATTTCGCATCCCTTAGCCACGCCTTGCAGTCTGCTTCACGAAATACGACGACTACTATTGGGATCGTTACACCCGCGAACTGACACAGTTACACAACCGCAACCACAACATTTGAAAACTTCTTCCAGAAAAATAAAGTAGCCATTTAATTTAGTGGGCAAATGTAATCCGATCCCAATTCTGAATTTAGCGACAATTC
>JACTOM010000172.1:6729-31083 GCA_015832385.1 Elymnias hypermnestra
GGCGCAGGACCGACGGCTTAACGTGCTCTCCGAGGCACGGGGGTGGATCACACCGCCAACTTCCCAACTTCGGGCAAATATTGAGAAAATCTTAATAGAAAACTCAATATTGATTTTTGAATTGGCCCGACCCGGGACTCGAACCCAGGACCTCATGTCTGTAGTCGAACATGCTAACCACTAGACCAATGAGGCAGTTAAAGACTTATACTCACGCAAATTTAAAGCTGAACAATCCATTGCCAGTTAATCAATTTCGACGGGTTTTGACTTGCGGCTTTTGAGCCGCAATTTACCACCGTCGCCAGAACTATTAGAATTTAGTACAATGACAATGGATGCGGTTTTAAAACTAATAAACTCTATTAAATCAAACGCAACTAGATCTGACGGTATTTCAATACAAATGATTAATCTTACACTACCATATTCACTGGAAGCTATATCCCGTATTATAAACACCTGTCTCACTAATAAACAATTCCCAAAAGCCTGGAAAACTGCTCTTATGCCATAGAAAAAAAAAGGATTTTCATTTTTAGTGGGCAGCAGTGCAAAGGATTAGCTGTACAGTTAATTTCATCAAAAAGACCGGGATACAAGGAGAATTATGAAATTTGCTCAATAACGAAACCTTTTGCATGCACAGAAGAAATTTTAAAATCTATTTATAATATTGAAATCAGGACAACTGATCAATTTGTTCTGTGCATTGGAGAAAATGACAATAATCCACTTCATGTAATGATGGAAGTTGCGGCTGTTTTGAAGTATCTAAAAGACTGCAATGTTATTTTAATTGGTATTCTTCGTAGCAAGCATCTCAATGAGCATGACTTGATTAATTTGTTAAGAAACATGTGTCAAAAATCGATTACACACGAATATGTTCATATAGATACCCAGGCATTACAAAGCAACATTTTAAGTGGAATCTGTTCTAAAATTAACCATATAATCGATTTTCGCGATTACAAGGAAAAGTATTTAGTCTGTAAAAACTGGCTCGCAAAACCGAAAATATTCGATAAAAACAAGCGAATCGGACAGAAAGAAAATCGTAATTCTAAGTTTTCCTCCCGGGGTTGTCTGCAACAGTCTCAAAGCTTACCGTGTTTTCGTCTCTCACAAAAATGAGCAATCAGTCATGTTATTACACCAAAATATAGCAGGGCTTTTAAATAAACTTGATATAATAGAAATATGTTTGAATGAATTGCTTGAATCAGGGGAACGTGTAAATATACTATGTTTGTCTGAAACTTTTGTAAAGAAAAACGAGGAATCTCATATTAAACTACCCGACTTTTCTGTAGCTTCTTTTTTCTGTAGGAATTCCGAAAAGCAAGGTGGAGTGGCAATTCTATCAAATAAAAGAGTTGATTTTAAAGTAATAAATGTATGTACCGAAGTATCAAATGAAAAAGTGTTCGAATGTTGTGGTGTTGATATTCCTGCTTTCAACTACAGAGTGATTTACCTTTACAGAATACCTGACTCAAATATTTACATATTTTTTGATAAATTAAAATTTCTACTTAATAAATTAACAATAAATGACAATAGGTATATCATTCTAGCAGGATACTTCAATATTGACATTTTGAAAATTAATAATAATAGTGTAGAGTTTAAAAATATTCTTCAAGAATACGGTATCACGCTACATATCACTGAAGCAACACGACAAAATTCTTGCATAGATAATATTGCCAGTAACATAGCATCTGCCAAAAGCTCCTTAAAAAACTTATATTTATCGGATCACAACAGGTGTCAGTTGTTACATTATAAATTGAGTGCTGAAGTTAAGATAACAGAAAATTTTCATATACTCGTATTTAGATACAATTTTAGTAAAGAAAACATAGAAAAAAAATAATAAATAAATACCCCTATACTATCTATACCCAGCATCACATCACATCAATTTCTAAAAAGACTTAAAATTTTCTAATAGAAAAGAAATATTAAATTTGAAGGTACATGAAAAAAATAAAACTGATTTAAGCTATTTTTTCACAATCCCGAAAACTATTTTTTCACGAAGTGTTGAAGTACTGAATAAAAATAAAATTGATCGTGCAATGCCACGACCGTACGCGGCGAGAAACTAGACTCCTATGATTAATAAAGTTCGCAACGCCACATGGCTGCCAACACTGCCAGGTGGTGGGGGCGAAAGATACAGGAAATAGAAACAAATACCGGAAACGGAAAGAGAGAAATACCATATATAGGTGGGAAACGCGAGGCGTATCTCTATTAATAAGCTTCGAATAACAGTACAGTCGAATTAATGTGCGATTAAACTTGGAAGTTATTTTAATTTATTATGAGGGTAAGTTTGTGTTCTTCAAACACGGTTACATCACTCCATAATTGCTCATCGTCGTCGTCGTCTTAAAACATGTGATTTAAAAAAATGCGCGTTTAAAGTATATTTGCGATATCTTATGTTAATTTCAAAGGTTACACCTTTAGACCATATAATAATAAAATTTATAAAACTTTTTATCCCATCATAAATAGTTTTGTTACATCAGCATTTTCGATACATCCAGGCGGTTTATTTATTCCCCACATTTTAAAGTTATTTTGACAGACTCATGCATTGTCAAATTTCATATAAAGTATACTAGAAACTCTCTCTATGTTGTGGTGAAAACCACATAAAAATACGTTGTATAGTTTTGAGTTTGTCTTGAACAGACAAAAGCGGCAGAGCATTTTGTTCTATTATATACAATGGTGAGTTTAAATGTACAAATGAAATACCTCTATCCACGGCTAAAAAATATTTTTTTAACGAGATCCTTAATCATTGCAATTTTTGTCTGTGGAGTGTAGACCTTAAAACTAGATATATATAATTGAAAGATAGTAACTAAACTCTGAAGTCATGGCTTAGCCTTTACAGGTGAAAGTTGACTCGTCAGAAGATTGGCTGTATGATATAAAATCTTTGCCTTTTTCATTAAAGCTATATATTCCATTTAAAAAAATGATTTGTTTATTACTTATTTTGACATCAGCTGATGTTAAAATAAATAAACTTTAAACAATAACATTAAATTTTCTTTTTAAGATATTAACCTTATCCTTATTAAAGCGAAAATAACGTGTAGTTAAATAATAAAGAAAATTCGTCTCCTATTTCAGTAAATTGGCCTAGTCTAACACAAAAAATTGACCATATATTTAGCAAGAGGTAGCGTTAAATAGATTTTTGAAAGACATTCCAACAAAATTTTCCATAATATATTATAACATGCGCCTCTTAGGATTTTCAACTTGATTTTTACTGCTTGTATGTGGCACCCTTGACTTAAGCCAATAGTCGTATTTTCAATTAAAAAAAATGCTCACCTACAACTAATAAAGAAAGGCTTGAAGAGGGTCTTAGTTAAGGCAAAAAAAAAGAGAAGATTCCACTGGAAGTTCGCTCTTTAACAAAAACTATGTAACCTAACTTTCTGATAAAACCTAAAGAAGTTAGTTACAGGTATATTCAATTACAACAAATTCATATTCACAATCCTTATTAGGTATATCATGTTTATTTCACAGTTAAAATTGTAATCAAGTTTCTAATTACAACAGCTCACATTGTATGTATAGGGATTAGTTATAGTAGTCATGGTCTTCATTACGTCAATGGAATCATAACTATTTAATTATTGTAAGAATTATTATAAGTACTATTTTATAATTTCTAATAATGTAATTTTAACATTATTCTTATAAACAGTATAAAATTGTTATTATTTTATTTATTATTTGTTGTATGCTATTAAAATAACCTTAGGATATACCTATATGTCGGCAACTGACATTATTCAAACTTTAAATGTAAAAAATACAGGCTATATATGGGGAATGTCAGTTAAAGTTGTTCTTCCAATTATTGACTGTATTAGCCCGCACTTAGCAACCCTTTTCAATAATTGCATAGACTCTGGCACTTTTCCTGATCTTATGAAACAAAGTAAAGTTGTCCCCTTGTTTAAATCGGGTGACAAATCTGACCCTAATAACTATCGTCCCATTTCTGTGTTGCCAACCCTAAGTAAAGTTTTTGAAAAAATTATACTCACACAACTACTAGAACATTTTAGTGCCCATAGCCTGTTTCATCCTGAACAATATGGATTTAGAAAAGGTCGCAATACTACTGATGCGGGCGTGTCTCTTTCGAGACACATTTTTGATGCTTGGGAAAAGTCCCAAAATGCATTAGGAATTTTCTGCGACCTTTCTAAGGCTTTTGATTGTGTAGAACATAGCACTCTTTTACTTAAACTTAGTCACTATGGTGTGAGGGATGGAGCACTTAATTTGTTAAGCTCTTATCTTCAAAATAGAATTCAAAAGGTCTTTGTAAACGGTGTTGAGTCGTTAGGATCACCTGTAAAAATGGGTGTCCCACAAGGTTCAATCCTTGGCCCTTTTTTGTTCTTAATATATGTAAATGATTTGGCGTACCATGTGAAAGACAAATGTGATATAGTCCTATTTGCTGACGACACTTCGTTGCTGTTTAAAGTAGACAGAAATGTAGATAATTATGACGATGTAAATAGTACCCTGTCACAGGTCTCACGTTGGTTTTCTGTTAATAACTTGATGTTGAACTCGGCAAAGACTAAGTGCGTTGAATTCGCGTTGCCAAATGCAAAAGAAGTCTGTAAAAATATCAAAATAAATAATAGTCCGCTAAATATAGTTAAATCTACAGTCTTCTTAGGAATAACGTTAGACTCAGGGCTTCAGTGGGGTGCCCATATTAAGACTCTGGCAAGCAAACTTAGTTCAGCTGCATTTGCTGTTAGGAAGGTGAGGCAATACACTGATGTTGAAACTGCTAAAATGGTGTATTTCGCTTATTTTCATAGCATTATGTGTTACGGCATACTGTTATGGGGGAAGGCGGCGGACATTGAAACTATCTTCATTTTACAAAAGAGAGCAATACGTGCCATATACCAATTGGGATCTCGCGTTTCATTAAGAGAAAAATTCAAAGAAATATCTATTNGCATGTTGATAACATTTGTTCAAAATATCCTAGATCGAATAGAAAAAGAAAAGAAAACAGTCACTAGTAAAAATTATAATCAACAATGGAACATGGTATCTCTCTCCTCTAAGTAAATTGCAAGAAATCTTTCATTCTACTATCGAGAAATTTCGAATCATCATATTTGTTTACCGAAATGCAACACCAATTTCAATTTAAACCAAGGTGAACATTTAATATGGAAGAGAAAATTTTGACTCTAACAATTTTCAAACAAAGTCAAAAAACAGACATCAACCATTTTATTAAGGTTAGTTTAAAGAAAACTGTACCAGAAGACAAAAAGTTGTGCACTCATTTTTGATGAAATTTTTGGGCTTTATTATTTCTAATCTTTAGTATTGTATGATTGGATTTGAAGATTTTGGAGGCTTAAAAACTTCAATTATTACTAACTTGCATTTATGATAAGGGCAAAAGCAAGTTCTACAAAAACTAACAGCTGAAATCTTTAATCATAGAAACCATTCAGCAAATTAATGCCACTGGCATAAAGGGAGTTGCTAGTATGTGGACAAACTAAGCCTAATGTAAACACTAAAAACAGTTTAATGAGAATAAAGTAAACTACATCAAATAAATTAAAGAATTTTATATTATGCCATTTGAAGTTTGTGAAAATGAGGTATTTGCCATACTTAATGAGCCTCATGTATTAAAATAAAAAGGCATTAGGAATAAGAGCTAAGTACCCGTTTTTCGCCAGATGGTGTCAACTGCCTTTCATTTCTAAGCCAGTGGCTGATACATTTCTGGTAATTACATTCCATAAAAGTTATTTGATATACAAAACTGCTTCAAGAAAGAACTATCCATTTTGCTTCAATGGGTTAAATTACTACCTACTCTAAAATCCATACAATTCAAGACTATTATTAAAAATATGCAGGATCAAAGGAAATGCAGTATTTTCAAGTCTCATCTATCCAAAATTATAAACAACATTAAGAAATGTAATGTTTAAAATTTCTCGCTCAAGAGTACAAAAGTACAATCCAAAAAATTCACCAAAGGCCCACTGGAACTTTTTTTTGCGAATATATAAAGTAATGGAGTTTGAAAAATAGCCCCTTACATACCCCAAATTGATAATTTCTTTTAAAACAATAAAAAAACAGTAAAAGCCGTCAAAATCATTAAAGCATTTATTTCTTAATAAAACAATACGGCATAAGCCAATTATTATTAAAAGAAATAATTTTGATCCTGTGTTACAATGATATGTTCAGGGAAGAAGAACGCAATTCAAAAACATTTGTGTATGATAAATCCAAGCTGATTGTTAGAGGGTATGTTATTAAAAATTCCAAAGTTTGTACAAAGGATTTGTCAAGAATGTAGCCTAGAAAGCTTTATTTACGAAAGAGACTACACAAATTTAGCGTTATTACAAGCAAGTCGCTTTCATCAAATCATGAAAGTCAAAGACTCAAGAAAGAGATAAAGACAAATATTAAAGTCATCATTGAAATTTTTAGTGATTTAAGATCTATGACATGTTCTACACACAAGAAATCTGAGAAAAATTATTATTGATTTACCTGTTAATGTCATTTTACACAGTTGCTGCACCAAAAATATCAAAAATAGTGACAGGGACAGTGACAATTAGATTTAAAATATTTTTCTACTTCAAGTTTTATGGGATCGCATCACTCAAAACTTATAATTTTGCACGTAAAATACTATCCACTTATGGTAGTGCACCAACTATGTAAAATGACAATAACAGCCTTATTAATAATACATTTTTCTAAGTTTTGCTTGTGGGTAGAACATGTTATAAAACTAAAATCACATAAAGTTTCAATTACGACTTTGATATTTGTGTTTATGGCCTGACATTGTCTTCGTAATTTTATATATATTTCGCTTAAATATTTGTGTAAATTTTCAGTCCCCCCTATATGTCCCAAATTCATAATTTCTTTTAAAACAATAATAAAACGGTAAAAGCCGTCAAAATCATTAAAGCATTTATTTGTTAATAAAACAATACGGCATAGGCCAATTTTTATTTAAAAAAAAAAAAAAAATTTTGATCCTGTGTTAGAATGATATATTCAGTAAAAGAGGAACGCAATACAAATTGTGTATGATAAATCCAAGCAGATTGTTAGAGGGTATATTATTAAAAATTGCAAAATTTGTACATTGGATTTGTCAAGAATGTAGCCTAGAAAGCTTTATTTACTAAAGAGACTACACAAATTTAGCGTAATCTAGTTAGCGTTATTAAAAGCAAGTCGCTTTCATCAAATCATGAAAGTCAGGCAATAAAGACAAATATTAAAGTGATAATTGAAACTTTTAGTGATTCAAGATCTATGACATGTTCTACACACAAGAAATCTAAGAAAAATTATTATTGATTTACCTGTTTCTGTCATTTTACACAGTTGTTGTACCAAAAATGTCAAAAACAGTGACAGAGACAGTGACAATTAGATTTAAAATGGTTTGCTTTTTTTGGTTGACGCACGTTATCGAGACTGCGGTGTTTTTTGGTTTACTACTGTTTACTGTGTTTTAAATAGTTGATATTTAGTTAGGTTTGTTATTTGTGGTGCTGGTAAGAAATATTTATTGTTTTAGTTGTGTTTTAACCTTATTCTAAGTTTTAATTTTCGTAATGGAGTGCGATCCCGATCAGAAGCCACCTGACCCGGGTGGCCCGCAGGCTTCAAGAAAACGTCACGGTGATTGTAATGCTCAAAATCCAAACATTTCAACCCCCAAAAAAACTATCACCAACCCGAAATCCTCTAATCCATCCGTTCAAATGACTTTTAGAGCCAGTTCACAAGCAAAAAATATTTCGAACACCTCTGCGGAGGTATCGTAAGCTTTACTAAACTGCTGCTGCTGCGAGACAGTTGTTATATTTTAAATTCCGCAATGGTCACTTTTATTTGCTAAACTTCCCCCGCGAGGGGCCGCTAATTACTGCTGCGAGACAGTGTTAGATATTGTGAACAGGCCAGAAATATCTTTCAATTTCCAATTTTTCACAACTGCAGTAGCTTTCCAGAATCGCCACTTATTAGCTGAAATGTCCCTGCGAGGAACTGCTAATTACTACCTGCGAGGCAGTGTTAGACAATGTATACAGGCCAGAAATTTTTTCCCCAACTGCAGTAGCTTTCCAGACTTGCCACTTATTACCTGAAAAGCCCCTGCGAGGGACTGCTAATTACCGCCTGCGAGGCAGAAATATTTTTTAAATTCCTTCCACATACTGCACCTATCCATTAAATGCTTCTGTGCTTTTATATTTCTATACCTGCTCATAATAAAGAAAGCTACAAAGGATTCAAACCTGAACCTAATAAGGTAGGTGAAGATTTTTTTCACGAGTAGCTAATTCATGCCACTTTTCGATGAACACCTTTATGCTTTAAAAATATCAAGTCAATGACTTAAATGGTGTTATCGTTAATAAATTATCGTAAAATAATTATATTTCATTTCATAAAGAGATCGACTCTAGAACCACAGGAAGCAGTTTTCTGCTTACTTAAATTTCATTATTGGTAGAGGTTACAAATTTTAATATTTCCTACTACAAATCCACTTTAAACCACAGGGTTAAATATTTTTCTTCTATTTCACTGTTTTCCTCTGAAATCAGCGGTTGATTCACCTTTTCCGAAGGCCTGAAATCCTACGACAAGGACGACAAGGGTCCTTTTGTGGTTCAGGTGTCGCGTGAAATTTCCGACCCTTCGTCGGGCGCTAGCCTGCGTTCAATATCTTTTGGGCAGTTTTTGCACCGGCATAAGATTAATGATATTGTTTGCGATGGAGTAAAGAATGCTGGACGCAACAAAGTTTGCGTAGAAATTTATCAGCCGAGGCAGCTAATAAATTTCTAGGTAATCCTATTTTGTCCCTCACCAAATTTAAAGCAATTATCCCTACCTATAACACTATTCGAATGGGTCCCGTTAGAGGTGTACCTTCAGACTGGGCAATGGAAGAATTTGTTTCATCGTTGGTCCTTCCCTCCGGCTGTGGAGAAGTAGTGAAAGCACGGAGGTTAAATCGAAAATCCGTTACTGATAGTGAGACTTCTTGGATTCCAACGCAATCTGTTGTTCTCACCTTCAGGGGTCAGATGCTTCCTGCTAGAGTCTTTTCTTATCACAGTTCCCTTCCTGTTGAGACATATAAACTTCCCACTATACAGTGCATGAATTGCTGCCGTTTTGGTCACGTCAAATTGAGTTGTCGTTCATCCCCTAGGTGCTACAGATGTGGACAAGCTCATACAGGTGATACATGTAATATAGCTAAGGAATTTTCAACTTGTTTACATTGCACTGGTACACATTTTGCTGTTGACAAAGAGTGTCCTGAATACTCTCGTCAACAATCAATAAAGACGGTTATGTCGCAAGATAACCTGTCTTACATGGAGGCAGCTTCTCAGTTCCCTCCTGTTCGACGTTCCTATGCAGAGATAGCCAAAGAAATGTTTTCAGCTCCATCATACAACCCAAGTCCATCCGCTCCTACCCGATCTCCAAGTCAGTCTTATCGTAAGACTGTTTTCCGTTCTCCTCGTCCCAGAGTTCCTCAAGGTAAGGGTTATGATAAAGTAGCCCATCAAAACCTTACAAGACCTTCTTCCTCTTCTCTCCCAAATGGTAGTGCATTAAACCACGACCGTGGTGACATCCCCCCTCTCCATCCCAGGGTAAACTGCTGGAATTCATCTCTGAATTCCTCCTCAGTATCCTTGCTCCATGCAGTGAAATCCCATTACCATCCAACGTTGCCAATAATCAATAATCAATCAATATCTCTCTGTAATGTTATATATTCTTACTGCTAAAACGAAAATTTCCAGATGTAATACAAATAGATCTGAAACTAAAACGATCAGGAAAATGGAACAGCAATTTCTACTAATTATACTATAGCTGAACGGTAGAATAAACTAATTATAATGCTAAAATTGTACGGTAAAGTTTGTTTTCCGTCTGAAATGAATTTATGACGACTGCAGAACATATTTCTAAATAGGGTTACTAATTCCCTTAATTCACATTTACACATTTCACTAAAGTTAACAATTTTATTTTAATTTTTCATTTTTAGACAAAAGATATAAATTTAAAGAACTGTTGAAGTTGAAACTGAAAACTAGTTAAAGCACAGTTAAAATGCAAGACCTCTAAGCAGAGGATGCGTAAGGGATCATAATTGCATTAATAATTGCAAGAAATCATTCATTCAGAGTCAACTTATTTGTTTACCAAGATGCAACAGCAATAGAAATTGCAAATAGAGTTGTTGAAATAGGAGAGAATCTGAACCACAACCGCTGGTACCACGTTCGATCAGATGAGAATCCTGCTGATTTGGCTTCAAGAGGAATTTTCTTTTCAGAATTGAAGGACTGCAGACTATGGTGGAAGGGACCACGTTTTTTATCTGAAACAGAAATAAAAATTAGTAAAAAAGAAATTATAGAAACAGATGTTCGCGTATAAATCGACGATAATCGAATCTCACCGAAAACGGGCTGTACGCTCTAGACCTTTGCCTTCTAAAAATTTGTTATCTCTGACCTTGTTTTGTAGTATTTTTTTTGTTGTAAAAAAATGTTCAAGTTGCAATGTGCTATAAATTAAAGCAAACTTAATGTGTATCGAATTTTATTAAGTGGACCAAGCAATTTAACAAAAACAATTAAATTAACCATGGTCCTTCGTAGCCGCGTACTTGCCCGGTAGTTTCAGACTTTAATCAGTAATAAGCAAATAAAGACAACTAGTGCGTGACAGTAGTGTTCGTTTATAGGTTAAAGATCGCGTGGATTTATACAGTTTAATATCAATTAGGACGATAGTAAAACACTTCAAATACTAAAACAATCTTTGTAAATTCAAAGGAATTAGTACAGTCGTGGATTTTAAACTTTGTGAATAATAGACTTAATGTGTGTTTCAAAGAAGATTTTTATAATTACGAAAATGGAGAAAGTAAATTTATTGACGTCCCTTCGAGAAAATAGATTTGAGCAATTGCAAAGGGCTCAAGTAAATTATAACAAGTCACCTAAGCAAAGGATTAATATCAGTTATTTGGAAACGAGGTTGGAAACATTGGAAAGAGTGTACAATTCATTTACACATGTGTACAATTCATTCATTTACACATGAAGAAATATTGAGTATCATCCCACGTGACCAAAGAAGTAAACTTAGTTACTTTAAGTCAGATCTTTACGAGCAAACTGAGGAACAGTATACTGTTTACAAGAGCAGTCTCAGAGATAAAATGTTTGAAATAACCCAGACTGGACAGGAAATTCGCACTCCGGGGCCAAGTAGAACCCATGTAATGCCTGAAATCAAATTGCCTTCAATTAATATACCCATTTTCTCTGGGAAATATACAGAGTGGCCATCTTTTAGTGATTTATTTACATCCATAATACACAAAAATACTTCTTTAGATGATGTGAGAAAATTGCACTATCTGAAATCTTTGGTAACAGGAGAAGCGGAACAATTACTACGCAGTATCACAGTAACTGGTCAAAATTATATCTAGTATATAATTTTAACCAGTTACTGTGATACATGGGATACCTTATACAAGCGCTATAACAACACCAGATACATCTCAAACTGATTTTAAAAAGATTATTTGGATTGAAAGCTATTACATCTAAATCAGCTCAACTTTTGAAATAGTTATTGGATACAACATCTGAATGTCTGAATTCATTAAGTAATATAGGAATAGCGACTGAAAACTGGGATATCATTATAATATATTTAACAGTCACTAAACTAGATCCAACTAGTCATAGACTTTGGGAACAGCATATATATACTGAATGTGAGGAGTTACCAACTTTTAAAATATTGTGCCAGTTTTTGGAAACCAGATTCAGATCGCTTGAAATGTGTGATTCAAACATAAAGTCAGTGAAACCAAAATCGTATCATACATCTCTAAACACAATTAAATGTGCATTTTGTAAGAGTGACCATTATATATATCAATGTAAACAATTTGCAAAACAAGATTATAATCAAAGACGAAACTTTGCACAAGAAAACAAACTTTGTTTTAATTGTTTAATTCCAAATCATGATTATAAGAGATGCCTGAGAGGTACTTTCTGTAGAATTAGGGGATGCAAGAAGAAGCATCACTCATTACTACACCCTGAGAAAAAGGAAATTGATACAAACCAAGAAAACAAACAAGATGAGAAAAACATTATAGCACATTTTGTAGAACAACCTGGTCAAGTATTGCTCGCTACAGCACTGGTGGATGTGGCTTGGAGGAATAATAAAACACATGTCTACCATGCCCTTATTGACCAGGGATCACAGGCCACATTTGTAACTGAAGATCTTGTTCAGTCAGCAGGATTGAAAAGAATTAAAATCAACGGATTGGTCTCAGGACTTAGTGAAGGGAGCCCATTACAAATAAAGTACATGGTGAAATTCGGAATACACTCCAGAATTAAACCACACTTCACTCAGTCTATGAAAGCATATGTATTGAAGAAAATTACAAATCACAATAGTGCATCATCACTGACTGGCCAGATTTAAAGAAAATTTCACTAGCAGATCCTATGTTTAATATACCTAACAAAGTAGACATCTTGCTGGGGGCCGAAGTGTATGCTAAAATAATCAGTGATGGCTTGTTGAAGAGTCCAGCTGGTATTGTTGCCCAAAAAACACATCTGGGCTGGATTCTGTCGGGTGGAACAACTGAAACACAACCTGAAAAACAAAATATTATAGTTAATATGCACCTATGTGATTGTGAAAATTCATTATTGAAAAAATGTTGGGAAATTGAAAATGATGTACGTACCTCAGAGAGAAAATTAACTAAAGATGAATTAAAATGTGAAGAAATCTATTAAAATACCACTGTTAAAATGGAAAACAATAGATATAAGGTTTACTTACCTTTTAGAGAAGGATGTGAAAATCCGGTTGAAATTAGTGGAAATACCAAAGAATTGGCTTTGTCAAGATTTGTACAACTGGAAAAAAGATTTGTGCGTGATCCAATGCTAAAAGAAGAATACACCAAGGTTATTCATGAATATTTAGAGCTATGCAGTTAGCTAATGACAATAATGAAAATGCAATCTACTTACCTCATCATGCGGTTATAAGAAATGACAAGGACACATCTAAAACAAGAGTTGTTTTTGATGCATCAGCAAAGGGATCAAATATGTCTTCACTAAATGATACTTTAGTGATTGGACCTATTTTACAAAAAGATTTACGTGCACTTATTATGGAATGGCGGCAGTACAAAATTGTTTTAGCAAGTGGTCTGGTGAAAATAGTACCGTCAAGTTTTAATTGCTGATGAGCACACAGATTATCAAAGAATAATTTGGCGAGATAATTTTGATGAAAATTATAAGTCGTATAAACTCCTTAACGTAACCTTTGGAACAGCATCAGCTCCTTATTTAGCAGTTTGAACTCTTCTGCAAACAGCTAATGACAATTATGACAGCTTTCCCTGGGCAGCGGAGATAGCAAAAACTTCATTCTATATGGATGATTTACTTACCGGCTGTAATAGTGTTCAAGAAGGTATTGAGATCTATAATCAAATGAATGAACTAATGAGACATGGTGGATTTGAGTTGAAAAAATTGTGTAGTAATTTTGATGAATTGTTAGCAAAGATTAGTAAAGAAAAACAACATGTTGAAGAAACATATGAAATTAAGTTGGATAATGTAGTAAAAATTTTGGGATTATGTAGGTATCGAAACAAAGACAAATTCAAATTTTCAGTTAATTTACCAGAAATAACAGAATCAGTAACCAAACGAAGAGTTGTATCAGATGTGGCTCGATTATTTGATCCATTTGGATGGCTTGCTCCTATCATTATAATTGCAAAGGTATTTTTACAAAAACTGTGGCTTTCAAACACAGGATGGGATGATCAACTTCCATCAACTTTTCTGGATGAATGGAAAACATACAGAAAGCAGTTGAATAATTTACAAAATATAGAGTTAGATCGTTGGTTACATACTTACCCTAACCAAACCTCCATGGAACTTCATGGATTCGCCGACGCCTCCATTGTTGCATATGCTGCAGTAGTCTATGCCAAAATTATAGACGATGATGGAAATATTAAAGTCACATTGTTGGAAAGTAAAACTAAGGTTGCTCCTTTGAAGCAAATTTCGATTGCACGCCTTGAGTTGTGTGCAGTTCATCTGTTAGCTAAATTGTTATCACAAACAGCCACAAACTTAAAAATACCAAAAACCCAAATATATGCTTACACTGACTCTACTGTTACATTTGCATGGATAGAAGGGCAACCAATGAAGTGGCAAACATTTGTAGCAAACAGAGTATCAGAAATACAATCATTACTAGACAACCATGTTTGGAGGCATGTGTCTTCAAGGGAAAATCCAGCCGATTTAGCTTCACGTGGAATCCAGCCTTGCTATCTCAGCAATTCTCAACTATGGTGGCAAGGTCCAAATTTTCTGAAAGAAAGCATTATTAAAAAAGATACAAGAAAAAATTACATTACAAACCTAGAAGAAAGAAAACATAAAATTAAAAATTTTCATTGTGACATAGAAGAAAAACCAATTTATGAAAGATTTTCAACACTAACCAAAATGATAAGGGTACCTGCCTATTGTCGACGATTTCTGCATCTGAAACATAAAAAAGAAATTAATATATATAAAACAAATTACCTTAACACCTTAGAAATGAAAGAAACTCTAAACATCTGTATAAAATTAACTCAACAAAGGGAATTTATAGAAGAAATAAATGATTTAAGACATACAGGAAATATAAAGAAAAGAAGTAAATTGTTAAAACTTTCAGCTTACCTTGATGAGCAGGATATTTTGAGAGTAGGTGGACGCTTACAAGGTGCAAAAATATCCTCTGAATTTAAACACCCCATAATTTTACCTAAAGGTTCACACTTACCATTTTTGATCACTAGAGATGCCCATATCAAACTACTGCATGGTGGAAATCGCTTAATGATTAATTACTTACAAGGTCAATATTGGATCATTGGATTAAAACCTATGATGAAAAAGGTAATTCGAGAATGCACAGTATGTATAAGACATAAGGGTACCACGTTACAACCAAGAATGGAAGATCTATCTTCCAGTTACTCGTATCACACTTGGTAGACTATTTGAAACCAGTGGTGTAGATTTTGCAGGACCCATTCAGATGCGTCCTCACAAGGGTAGGGGTTACAAATCTGTTTAAGGATATATTTGTATATTTGTGTGTATGAAAACAAAGGCAGTGCATCTTGAAGTTGTCAGTGATCTTACCTCTCAAGGATTCTTGGCATCTTATAAAAGATTTATATCGAGAAGGGGTCGCTGCACACATATTTGGAGTGACAATGGGTTGAAATTTGTAGGTGCTGCCAGAGAACTGAAGCAATTGTTTGATCAAGCCAAATCAAATTTAGTGCCAGAAGTTGCGGAGTTACTGGTTAATGATGGAACTACCTGATACTTCATACCACCTCGAGCACCTAATTTTGGAGGTCTTTGGGAATCAGCAGTGAAAGCAGTGAAGAATTCTCTAGTTAAGGTCTTGGGAAATACTACTCTAACATTTGAAGAAATGACAACACTTTTAACACAAATCGAAGCATGTTTGAATTCCAGGCCTATTGGCGAGCTTAATGATCATCCCGACTTGACTTAATGCCCTTAACGCCAGCACATTTTTTAATTGGGGATTCCACTATGTTACTACCTGCACCAAGTTTCGAAAATAGCAATCTAAGTGCATTTGACCGGTGGACATCACAAACAAACATACAAAAAATCACACAGCATTTCTGGAAACGCTGGTCTAACGAATATCTTCACTTGTTGCAGCAAAGAGAAAAATAGCACAAACCTTCCAAAGACCCTGAGATAGGACAAATTGTATTGATTAAGGACAATGACTTACCACCAACTAAATGGTTAATGGGAAAAATAACAAAGCTATATAGCTGTAAATTATGGACAAGACAGCGCTATGATAAAATATCGTTCATAAAATATCGCTCATGAAGACCGATTTATCGTCGATGTTTTGAATTTCAACATCGATGTTTATGAACGATACATCGATATTGAAATGCATCGATGTATCGTTTGCGTCCCTAGTCAGCGTAGTCGAGAATACTGAGAAGTAGTGACTGTGCTAGCATAATTTTGGTGGGAATGGTCAAGAGTCCTTGCAGGCGGCGTAGTGACTTCATGGCACCAAAAAACTTTTTTGCCAAAAATATTAAAGAAATATTTAATAAGTGGAAGCCAGTTCTGAATGAAGAAATTAAAAATAGAGGCGATTTATTTATCTACGGAAATGTCCGTTTTTATGAGAGAATTGAGGCTCAAAAGCCGCAATCAAAAACCCGTGACAATTGATTAACAGGCAATGGCTTTCATCTTTAAATTTGTGTGAGTATAAGTCTTTAAATATATTATTTCTTTAAAGTATTGTATTGATCCCTAAGCTGTAAATCAAGTTTAAATATGGTATATTTTTTGTAGAGTTGGGTGACAAACACTGCCATATATAATGTTTTCTATTTTATTCCAGCATGTGAGGACGTGCCTATGGAACCCCCTGAACTGCAATTTGATAATACTCGTATAACAAAAATTTCCCGATTGAATACAAATAGAGGTGAAGCGAAAACATAGTCAGCACATTATGTAAAAGTAAATGAATATCTCTCTGTAATGTTATATATTCTTACTGCTAAAACGAAAATTTCCAGATGTAATACAAATAGATCTGAAACTAAAACGATTAGGAAAATGGAACAGCAATTTCTACTAATTATACTATAGCTGAACGGTAGAATAAACTAATTATAATGCTAAAATTGTACGGTAAAGTTTGTTTTCCGTCTGAAATGAATTTATGACGACTGCAGAACATATTTCTAAATAGGGTTACTAATTCCCTTAATTCACATTTACACATTTCACTAAAGTTAACAATTTTATTTTAATTTTTCATTTTTAGACAAAATATATAAATTTAAAGAACTGTTGAAGTTGAAACTGAAAACTAGGTAAAGCACCGTTAAAATGCAAGACCTCTAAGCAGAGGATGCTTAAAGGATCATAATTGCATTAATAATTGCAAGAAATCATTTATTCAGAGTCAATTTATTTGTTTACCAAGATGCAACAGCAATAGAAATTGCAAATAGAGTTGNTGTATCGAGTTTTATTAATTGGACCAAGCAATTTAACAAAAACAATTAAAATAACCAACAGATTTAGAAAAGAAAACGAAAAAGATTAATACTTACCATATCACTGAAAAAGAAGAAAAATTTTTAGTTACACAATTTGAAGATTTCAATAATTTAACAGAATTATTAAAGGCAATTTCTTATTGTAAAAGATTTTTAAGGTTCAAAAGGAATTCTGCAGATATGGGTAAAGAATTTACAACTGAAGAATTAGATGAATCTTTTAATATTTGCATTAAAAAGGCACAAGAAAAGGAGTTTGATGAAAAAATTAATGATTTAAAAGTTAAAAAACAAGTAAGAAAGAAAAGTACATTAAAATCACTTAATCCATACCTAGATCATAAAAATATTGTCAGGGTGGGCGGTCGACTTCGTCACACTGAACTACCTGCCGACCAAAAGAATCCAATAATTTTGGGAAACAAAAATTTTTTGACGCCGCTTATTCTTGCTGACGCACACAACAAGACATTCATGGTGGAATACAGTTAATGCTATGTTTAAAAGTCACATTAACAAATATATTACCTGCATTAAGTTAAGGGCGAGAACTAAACTACTTTTTTTTGGTGGGTAGGCGTGCAACAAAGTGGTCGCGAAAGTTTCAGCTCTAGAATTTTAATTCAGTTATTAAATATAGAATCAATAAAGAGTATAAATAAATAAATAAATAAATAAATGTCAGATTATGGGAGACTTACCTAAAGAGAGAGTAACTCCATCAAGACCATTTTTACACAGCGGTGTAGATTTTGCAGGGCCGTTTCAAACATTGATGTCTAGAGGCAGAGGAAATAAAATAGTGAAAACGTATATTGCTATATTTATCTGCATGTCTGCCAAAGCAATCCACATTGAACTCGTTGGTGACCTAAGTTCGGAAGCATTCATAGGAGCTTTTCGACGTTTTGTTTCTAGAAGGGGTAAATGCAGTTACTTATGGAGTGACTAAGGAAAAAACTTTATTGGTGCGAATAAGGAACTGGTAGATGCCTGGAAAGAAGCAAAATTACAATTTAATGGAGAAATAGCCTCAACGCTGGCTACAGAAGCCACCCAATGGCACTTCATACCCGCATACAGCCCTAACTTTGGAGGTTTGTGGGAAGCAGGCGTTAAGTCAATAAAATACCATCTGAAAAGGATTTTAGCCACTCACCTGACTTATGAAGAAATGACAAAGATATTGTGCCAAATAGAAGCCTGTTTGAATTCTCGTCCACTATGCCCTATAGACGACAATGATACAGATAATGTAAATCCACTTACCCCTGGACATTTTCTCATTGGAGAACCGCCTATCATTGTCCCGTCACCTGAAAGATCAAATGTAAAGATACATACCTTGTCACATTGGCAGCACACACAAAAAAACTTATTAATGATTTCTGGAACCGCTGGAGTAGCGAGTACCTGTCCAGATTACAGCAGCGTCATAAATGGCTAAAAAAAGATGATGAATTTAAAATAGGAGATATAGTATTAATTAAAGTAGAAAACTTACCTCCTGGCAAATGGTCTTTAGGAAGAATAGTTGACAAACAACCAGGAGCAGATGGTTTCACAAGAGTGTATAGTGTGAAAAGTGGTAGTGCTATAACTAAAAGAACTGAGTTATGTCTATTACCTATACATTACATTTAATTGATTATAATTAATTGTACATCTGCATTTAGGCTCCAAGAATTTCATACAATTATGTTGTTACCTAGTAGAAATGATAACTATAGACTTACCTGTTTAAAATTATGTATAATGTTAATAATTCAAATAATGTCTACTTACTTACCTGTTTAGAGTTATGTAAAAAATTTCATAGTTAAAAGATTGCTTGCTTACTGTTGAAATACTGTAATTGTAAAATTTTCTAATGTTATATACTATACATAACAAATCAATGATGTATTTACTATTTAAGTTGTTTATTGCTAAGTGATTTGTTAATTTTGAGAAATTGTACTAATATTTACTTATGGGTTATAAAAGGTCCAAATGACTTTTTGGTGGGCGGTATGTTAGGTTAATATACGCTCTTTTCAAATAAATCAGTCGCAATTTGCTCGTCAAGTACAGTAAACGTGTTTTATTCTTCGAACAGCGACCACAATTGAAAATAGACCCTATCCATACAACAAGTTGCCTTGTACATTTTAATTATTTAGTAGAAATGTTAAGCAAGTAATTAACGATTTAATTGTGCTGAACTGTATTATCATTAGAATAGTATAATAATATAGTAGTATAATGCTTTGGTTTGCTAGTTTATTAAAATAATTCATAAAGTACCTTTAGTATCTTGATAGGCTAAAAAAAATTATTACTTTTACTAGATTAATTTACTCACTCACAGTCTTACAATTGGTTGATCGTAATTAATTATTCAATTATGGATCCTCAATTTTTGTTAAAGGATGAAATAGAATTCGAACTTGCGTGTCGTGGTTATACTCAGCCGGGTTTAGTTTCTGCCTTAAAAAAGATTCTAAAAAAAATGAAGGAGGCGGAAATGGTTTAATGGAAGTGTCTTACTAAATAAAACCACCCCAGTCTTCCATTATGGACACTAGCACAGAACTAGAAGTGTGTTCAAATAAAATAATTAATATTCTGTGTTACGTTTCTGAATTACAGGACCGGACAAACATCTTTACAAGCGCTTGGTCTGGCGTTTATTCCATGTAGTAAATAGATTGAAATTTGTCTGTCCATCCGAGCAAATAGACAAAGATAAGCAGAATGTTCTCCTAGATAAAGCGGTAATATTACTAAAGGACCTAGAGGGCAAAGATGATATACAGGACAGCGATGACGTCACTCCTGAAATGAGGGAGGCATTAGATAATTCAATAGGCGAGGATGGTAAGAAAATATTAAACTTATTAGATGAACAGTCCCTTAATGATAAAAAGAAATTAGTGCTACCCATTACTTCTAGAACGGTAGACAACGTAGGCTCAGAAAATATGGAAGGAATTACAGAAAAGTTAGAACATAGAAGGGTTAGTTTCGCTACAGATAATTTGGATTTTGCTAGTTTTCAAAATTTCAGATCCTCACCAACTAAACGATTAAATTCCACAACTTATGAGGATATCGTACAGGAGCGTAAGCATAAGTTAGTACCAATTAGTCAGTGGGGTGTTCACTTCTCGGGTGATAATAAATTCAGTGTTAACGCGTTTATTGAAAGAGTGGGTGAATTAAAGGAGGCTAGAACTGCGACAGATAATGATTTATGGTGACACGCTATTGATTTTTTCAAAGGTTGCTTTGATCTGGTTTCGTGCTAATAAAGAATTCGTAAGCAATTGGAATGAACTAGTCTTGTTACTTAAGCGAACCTTCCAATCACTCTATTATCAGGAAGATTTATTGTCTGAGGCAAAGGCAAGTACACAGGGCAATAATGAGCCGGTGCTTATACAGCGTTATACGTTTCCCTAGTTATATCCCGAATACCAGCGATAGAGGGCGCTATGCTAAGCCAGGGAAAAATACTGCGAGACCCATAG
The DNA here is from genome assembly GCA_015832385.1 of Elymnias hypermnestra. NCBI lineage: Eukaryota > Metazoa > Arthropoda > Insecta > Lepidoptera > Nymphalidae > Elymnias > Elymnias hypermnestra. The sequence continues at coordinate 27,628 of JACTOM010000172.1, forward strand.
CTTGATTCCTGAAGGAGTTATAAAGCCTACAAGAAAATGGCTACAGTTCAAGCAAGCCTACAACGAGTCCACGAAAATTTATAACTTAAGTAGCCAAGAAAATATGTGGAGGCTACGTAAATATTTACGTGGACCAGCAAAAGGAGCAGTGATTGCGTTATTTATCAGCGCCACCTCCCCTGACATAGTAATGTCCACACTGGAGCTGAAATAATTATATCTGGGTTGCCAAATGCAACCCAGATATAATTATTTCAAGGATAATGTATGATATAAAGAAGCTGTCAGCCCTGTCACACGAATATCGAAAAGAAATCTTGAGTTTTTCCATTAAAATTAAAAACTTTGTCGCAGCGGTGTTACTCGCGAAGTGGACAGATTAGTTATCTTCTCATTATTGACGGAACACATTTGTATATTATGCGCCTTTTTAAGCGAAGAAGATATTAAAACTACGAAAACGACGGTTAATATACATTGTTCTCGAATTAATAACGTGGTCTACAACAGGAAATACGAATGCAACAGGGATCACATCCACAATGTTCTACAAAGTGAAGTAAACACGCAAGTCGACAATTGCCACAACGCAAAACATAACCTGCCGGACTGCAAATCATTTAAAAAAAGCACTACGCAAGGACCGGTGGCGTTATGTCAAGAAGTACGCTATTTGCAACAAATGTTTACTATCGCGACACGACCAGAACACATGCACGGCGCCTACGTGCAACAAAAATAATTGTGGACAGCCGCATCATCCGTTGTTGCATTACGAAGACATCACATCGCATAATGAGAGAACTACGTTGACTTCAGAACAGAGGGAACGTGAAACAGATTAACATTTAAAAGATAGTAATCACCGAACTTTGTTAAAAACCGTAACACTTCGAATACACGGACCACGAGGAACCGAAACAACATCCGCCTTGCTTGACGATGGATCGACTGTGACACTTTTTAACTCCGAGCTAGCAGCCCGGCTGAGACTACAAGGTCATTCAAAAATTATACGTGTGAGCGACGCCTGGAACAATGCACTTGAATGCGACGACGAGATAGCCCATAAAGGATGAAATTGAATTTGCATATCAAAAACCACAGATATTGATAGGACAGGACAATTTTAATTTATTGCTGCCGTTACAAGTGTTTCATGGTGAACCAGAGGAACCGTATGCTACTCACTCCTCTCGGATGGTGCCTACACGGAAGCGTGCGTGCAGCACGGGTGGAAGAATCAGTCCTGCTCCTCAGTTTGAAGGAGTGCAAGTCAACAAGGAAAAATCACGCTATGAGCGGACAAGACACAAAATTGCGTCCAGATGTCTAATACAGTATTTCAGTGCGAAAAAATTTTCAATCGGCGTCTCGAGTGAACGAGACTGAATATGCACCGATTGTACTGAATAGTACGCCGAACGACAGCTATACAATACCCGCGTTGAGACCAATATGTGAATTAAACCCTTGACAGTGTGGGGCATGGGAACATAGAACGACATTAAAGAAGGTAATGACAAACTGGTAGACAGACAGACATGCCTGCGAAAACAAAGGCATTTAATTTTAATTTTTTCAGTTATGCAGCCACATCTGGACCACATCGCAACTGGCGGACCTGCCTGTACTGGCAAAGGCGATGGAGACGAAGGCGGCAACGGTACTTCTCGTCAGACACCTACAAGATGGGACGAGAAGTGCGCAAGAGGGGGCTGCTGAGGAGGCCGGCGGACGGGTCGCTTGATTTCCTGCAGGAATTGAGTGCTGACCCCAGCACTAGGGTGGGGAATGTAAGCGACGAAAATTCATGGATATTTTATATACCTAATCTGTATCCGCCGAAAAATAATGTATGTCTCTGTTTAATCATCTTGGGGGAGGGGCGAAAAAGGAATCTTTTTGAAAACTCTCTCTGCTGCAACGGCTCTAGAAGCGTACACATCGTTACCAAGATACTTCGAGAACCGTGAATCCAACCGATCCCTGCACACAGGCGACGCATTCCCCGCTTTTTCGAGCACAATCATCTGCGTGGTTTCATTTTGCGCAAACCCTACAATTATTATATGTCTAAACCTTCCATGTCTAAAAAACATGCCAAAGTATCTGCGTTTGTTGCAAAACCTTCTTGAATGTATGAGGTTAAAAACGTTAGGGCATCTAAAGAAGATTGACCTCTTCTAGTATTTCTTGAAAGCATTTTATTTCTTTCTATAAACCATTCGATTCTTTTAGCCAACATAGTGCGAAATATTTTACATAAACATGAAATGAGTGCAATAGATCTTAAATTACGATTTTCAGATAAATTACTGCCTGGTTTGGGAATTTGTATAATTTTAATATCTCTCCATTGAGAAGGTATTTATGTTTGCCGACGCAGGCGTGTTCAAGAAAAAGTCTTCTGACTTATTAAATACTTTAATTAATAAAAATTACAAACTAATTACAAGCTAAACTAAACCTATGACTCCCTTCGAAGTGTGAAGAGAAGTGAAGTTTTTGTTCCCATGATCATTGCCTTGCGGTGTGTGGTCAGGAATGTGCTGAATCGCGAAATGTACACCTGTGCGCGTTAGCCTGGGTGTCCGTTAGGAGCTTCGCGTGGGCGATGCGACGTAGATATATCGCACGGCGTACAAGCTATATCGCACGACGTAACACCTCCCCCTTTGGATCAGTGACTATTTCTTGAAATTTAAAGGAAAAGTCACTGACAGCTGGTTCTGGGATGGTTTCGGCTTTTCTCGAGCTTCAGGTGTACCTGTTTCGGTTTTGGGTTCAAATGTCTCAGCTTCTGACTTGACTCTTGTTCGGAAAATGGAATGATTGTATGGTACAAAGATGAAAAACCATGAATTCGGATTGGTTCTTGCGAATTCTATGTGTTGAACTTCGTGAAATCTCTTCAAGTTTATCGAGTTAAACTCCAAAGGTGGAGAAACAGGTTCTTTCCCAGGTTTAATAGTAATATTGGTTATCTGATGTGTTTGATGAATGTCCGATGATCAGTGCGAAGTATTCAGTTTTGTGGGATTCGCCGTTTGCGGGAATTGGTCTCGTTCACAGGTAAACCGCATTTGAGTTGGTTTCGAGAATACGACTGCATAGTGACAATCGCCCAATTTACCAATGCTGGCCTTGTCAGGTCGATGAAGAACTTCTTGTAGGTGCCTGTTGGTCTTCCTTCAATGATATTGCTGATACAATTTGGTGGTGGCCTCAATTGATGGTTGATTTCCTTTTTACAGATAAACTGTGTGTCTACCTTCGGGCATTCAGCCTCTATGTACACATCAACATATCCAGTGATGGTAAGGATAGGGAAAGTAGGAATAAAATTTTGTCTATTCTTATTTGGTACTATAACTAATAAAAACTAATAAATACTACTAATGGTACTATAACTAATAAATCAACGTACACCGAGAGCGGTTCAGACTGGTGAAG
>JACTOM010000143.1:0-15987 GCA_015832385.1 Elymnias hypermnestra
GCCCGTTATCGGTCTGTGACATTTAGGTCAGCGGAGCATGGATATACCGCCATTTATCGGCATGGGAGTTAGATAGGAGAGCTTGGAATATGGGATTAGGAGAGTTTTGGGAAGCATTTGGGTAAAGTATAGGATATTACTGCCGCGGATAGGGGATTGAAGAGCGGTAGTAATCGCTCGAGGCACCCGGGGTCGCTTACCCGCATGCTTAGTTAGTAGAAAGATTATCTGACTAAGCATCCTCTGGGTATGCATACGTCAGATAAATACCAGCATAACATCAGATAAATTAGAAAATTTCCTAAATTTGATTGACTGAACCCACTCTCGCAGTGTTCCCGGTATGTGGACACCTTCAGCATATAATGACGTTGGTGGTCGAAAAGGAGCTTTCGATGGTAGGCATAGTTGTTATGTTCACCAACGAAAAGGTGAGGAAGACAGTCTACTTCTGCGGGGGTAATATTTCGCTGAAGGAGGATGCTGTGGAAGCTATAATTTTCCGGCATAGGAGAAGATTTATTTATGACGTAAAAAAGGCAAGAATGGAATACAAAAGGGTGAAAGTAATCGTGAAAGAAGCTGTAAGAAAGAAAAAAGAAGAATACCTGTCTCTTATAGATAGGAGACTTTCTGATGATTTTCAGTCAAACAAAAAGTTTTTCTGGAAATCAATACAATTTGCCCGAGGGAGATCTACTTCCTCGGAGCTTTGTAAAATCAGAAGTTTAGATGGAAGTTTAATAAAAGGAGAAGAATGGATATTGAAGAGATGGAAGGATCATTTTGAAAGTTTGTTTGAAAGAAATGAAGCAGAGGTAAATATGGCCTCTGCGGATAGCAATGAATGTAAGACAAGTGATAGCGAGATTAGTATGGATGACATCATGAAAGCGATAAAAGGTATGAAATCAGGTAAGGCTGCTGGGTATGACAGAGTGTCAGTCGAGATGCTGAAGGCTGGCCGCGGGATTGTGGTAGCTCAGCTGTACTGCCTTTTCAATATATGCTGGGAGAAAGGTCAAGTCCCAAGAGATTGGAGCAAGGCCGTAATTGTCCCTCTATATAAAGGAAAAGGGTCACAGCAGGAGTGCAAAAATTACCGCGGTATCAGCCTTCTTAGTGTCGTCGGCAAATTGTATGCAAAGATATTAATTGAAAGGGTGATTAATGAAACTGATGGGAAAATATGGGACGTGCAAGCGGGATTTAGAAGAGGAATGGGATGTACGGATCAGGTCTTTTCTTTACGGTGCATAACTGAAAAATGTTTGGCTAAACACCAAAAAGTTTATTGCGCGTTCGTAGATTTAGAAAAGGCCTATGATCGAGTGGTGAGGAATGAGCTGTGGTCAACGTTATCTACGTATGGGGTGAGCGGTTGTCTGATCCAAGCATTGAAGTCTCTCTATGAGGGTTCTAGTGCCTGTGTCAGAATAAACGGAGCGTACACGGAGTGGTTTCCTGTCGAAAGAGGTGTTCGACAGGGATGTGTTGCGTCACCATGGCTGTTCAACCTTTTCATGGATAAATGTTTGACAGATTTAAAAGAATGTATGTATGGGTTAAGAATGAATGAATTACTCATCAAATGTTTACTCTACGCTGATGATCAAGTAATACTTGCGTCATCCGCTAACGAGCTTCAGGAGATGCTAAATATTATGAATGAAGCTTTGAAAGGGAAAGGAATGAAAGTGAATGTAAACAAAACGAAAGTTATGCTTTTTGAACGAGATGAATCTATGATGAATGGCAATATTTTGATAGATGGGGAACAAGTGGAAGAGGTGAAAGAATTTGTATACTTGGGATCTAAATTTACAAAAGATGGAACATGTGAAAGTGATATCGAAAGGAGAGTGAATGCAGGGAATATGGTAAATGGTGCTCTGCATGCTTTTATGAATAGCCAGATGGTGTCTCAAAGGGCTAGACTGGCAGTGCATGCTGGAGTGTTGGTGCCAACACTTATGTATGGTAGTGAAAGTTGGGTATGGCAGAAGAATCACAAAAGTAAAATAAATGCGGTAGAGATGAGAGCGTTGAGAAGCATGAGTGGATTAAAACTGAGTGACAGAGTGAGAAATAGTGTGATAAGAGAACGTTGTGGTATAAAAGAAGACGTAGTGACTAAAATTGAGAAAGGTATGCTTAGATGGTTTGGGCATGTAGAGAGAATGAATGAAAGGAGACTGACAAAAAGGATTTATGAGTCAAGAGTGAATGCGAAAGTTGGAAGGGGAAGACCGAGGCGAACGTTCCTGGACCAAATCCAGGACATTTTAAATAACGGCCAGGTCAAGAGTACTCTAAACCGACGAACTTGTATGAAAGATTTAATGAGATTGAGAGAAGCGAAGGAGATATGCAAGGATCGTGGCAAGTGGAAGGATGTTGTCTCTGCCTACCCCTATGGGAATAAGGCGTGATGCTATGTATGTATGTGTATGAGAAGATTTAAATCTTACCTGCCTTAGTTTCTAAGAACATTGCAGAGTACCAAGGTAGATTTTATCTACCGATCCTCCTCTATAAAATTAGCAGGGAGTCGTTGGATTCTAATAGGTATACTGACTTCTAAGATTTAAACTTCCTCATAGACATAGTTTGTTATAAAAACGTACTTGATCATCAGCGTAGAGTAAACATTTGATGAGTGATTCATTCATTCTTAACCCATACATACTTTATTTTAAATCTATCAAACATTTATCCATGAATAGGTTGAACAGCCATGGTGACGCAACACATCCCTGTCGAACATCTCTTTCGACAGGAAACCACTCCGTGTACGCTCCGTTTAAATATATGCGATTTGCGATGAAGTCTAAGATTAACTTACCCTAATGTGGTGAATTCCAGTCAGTTAAAGTAGTGTATTGAACCACAGCGTGACTATTTTACTTCAAACCCACACGTTTAAATATAATTTCATTAGTCTTAAAATATGTAAATTTGGTCATATATGCAAACGCGTAATGCATTAACCTAAATAGAGATAGGCTCTGATAACAAAACATATTATTTCTGTCATCATATCCCTTCTGAGTAACAGATAAATACAACGTAGGTAATTTAGATAAAAGAATTACAAAATGTTATTATGTCGTTTATTTATTGACAACTTTTCTGTTGTTGTGTAACTACTCGATTTGCTAGAAAAAGTCCTGGGTTTCGATTCCCGGTATGGCAAGTTTAGCAGATTTTACTTTTCCAATACTGACCGAAGGCTTCGGCCGTGGCTATTTACCACGCTAAAAGTCGTCGTTCATTTAATCACTTCTTAAATCAATAATATATAAATTTATGTTAGTTTATGTATGTATTATATGTAAATTTAATAGATTTATATATGATATCAATTTTGCGCAATTCCCCGCGTTCCATTTAATAAACTCCCTTTATAAAATCTTTGCGATAAACATATAAAATATACTACATTTATAGGGTTATTAGAATTTGACTTCAGCCGAATGTCTATTAAAAGGAGCATATTTAGCGTTGAAAAGAATACTTTATTTTTTTTAAATTGCTTTTGACATTGACAACCAACAATTTCAAATCGCAACTATAATATTTTACGGTTGCGGTTAAGTTTGCACCAAATTTTTTATACACAAGTTGAAACATTCTGCAATTTTCTTTCAGAGTTTTAGCGGGTCAGTTTGATATATATATTTAATATATCGCTACTTTGGAAGAAAAAAAGCTAATGTTACAAGAGATCGATTCCCTCATCGCTTTGGGCTATCCTAAAAATTTTCCATCCGATATATGACATTATGCTTTGCATTTCCTTTAAATGTTAAGTACTTATTAACCCTTGTATATAGTAAATATTTTTGTAAAAGTAAAAAAAAGTGAAAGTAATAAAATTAAGTTGTGAAATTTTTGTATAAATTTACTTTGTGTTGTCCATTATCCTTAATTTTTTTATTTTTTTGTTGCCCTTGAGGGACAGAGTAAAAGGAAATCTCATTTGATGGTACATAGTTATTTATAGTTGCTACTGTGTGGTGGTTACCAACAAATGCTGCCATTTGCGAGGCAGTTCGCCCCACAGAAATTGTTGCAATTGCTTTGGCACCTGCATCCAACAATAACTTGCATACTTCTGAGTTCCGAATATAATGTATTTAAATTTATTATTTTGATTGTTTAAATGTGTAATTTTAATTGTGTCTTTAGTTTAATTTAGTTTAGTTTAATTGTTATATATTTAATACTAACATAGTATGTAAGATAATTGTTACTAACACTATATGGACAAAATAGTCCGAAATAAATGATTATTATTATTATTTTTATTATTATAAATAACATCTCAAATTCGTCGAATAACTAAATATATATAAACCAGATGTTATGCGTAACTTCCTCTTCGTCTATTTAAACGTGGGATTTAATCCCATGCTACGTTCTAAGTCGCACGAAATTTATTTAAGTGGAAATAAAATCATCAAAATCAGTATGAATTACTCAGTGAAAAAATTAATAGTAAAAGTACAACAAAGATTAATTTTATTGCTTTGTATAAATAGTCACACATTTCAAATAAGCTAATCTTATAGGAGAGTAGTTTGAGCATTAAATGATTGTTGTAATCAAACAATATCATAACCGTATTAAGTGTTTCCTCGGTGTCATTTTTGATTGAGTTTACGTATCGGCTGTAAGCTTCAAAAAATTGGTTTTTTTTATCCGATTTGATACCGGTCTCATACGGGGATACCGTACAGTTTCGTGTACGGCGGCAACTCTTCAGCAGACGAGCCCCCTTGGGAACAGCGGGCGGAGATTCTACCCACCTTTCGGAGCAGGGCGGCTGCAAGTCCTGAAAGGGCACCAACGGATGCTGAAGATGTTGGGAGGATTAGGTTTTTAGCAGAGAGAGCACTGATCCAAAGGTGGCTTGAGGACCTGGAATTTCCAACAGCAGGTCTGGTTACGGTGAGGGCGATCGGTCCACATACTGAAGAATTGGTTGTTTACAGGGTACGGATCTCTTTCTAACAAGTTGATGCAGATGCTGACCGGACATGGTTGTTTCGGCAAGTGTCTTGCAGATGGTCTAAAAGAAACAGGAGCCATAAAAAGTATAAAAAAGGATCTTGCAGTGGTCTAAAAGAAACAGGAGTCATAAAAAGTATAAAACAAGGATCTTGCATATGGTCAAAAGAAACAGGAGTCATAAAAAGTATAAAACAAGGATCTTGCATATGGTGAAAAGAAACAGGAGTCATAAAAAGTATAAAACAAGGATCTTGCAGATGGTCAAACAGAAAAACGGGACCATAAAAAAGATGTTGCAGATGGTCTAAAAGAAAAGAGAGGTATTAAATATTATTAAAAAAAATCACGCCGCGAGGGGATAACATATATCGAATTGATGTCAATTCGACAAATATTTTTGGAAATTCCGCAGTATGTGGTCGTTTTTCGCTTATATATCCGGATCCCGTGGAAATATGGGGTAACTCATTCTCAATGAGCGTCTACGTTGTACATACTAAATAGTAGCCTGTCTTTTCTTAAGCTCTAGTGCACCAAACTTCATTTAGATCGCTTTAGTAGTGTTGTCGGAGTCCGCGATAAACAGAGATATTTTCGCATTTATTATTTTATTTTAGCAACGATTAGTTTTTTAACCCCCTTAAGGGAAAATTTTCTACAAATTTCAAATAAAAAAGGAGAACAATATGTTTCAAGCTTCTAGCTCTAAAAATTATTATTTTTTTTTTTTATTTATTTATTAGCAAGCCAACGTTATATACAATGTTTATACTTATGCTAAATTTTATTATTTATATACTAAAGTTATACATTGTATATCCCACTTACAGACTAACTTGGCATGCAAAACAAATATGTTATTAATATGGTAAACGGTGCTCTGCACACCTATATGAATAGCCAGATGATGTTTCAAAGGCCCAGACTGGCTATGCATAGAGGAGTTTTGGTGCCAACACTTAAAATAAATGCAGTAGAGACGAGTGTTGAGTGACAAAAAGTGAGAAAGGTGTGCTTAGATGGTTTGGGCATGTAGGGATTTATACCGGCTTACGAACATCACAATGGACGTATCGATATTTTAACACATGCCTTCATTCGTTGGGTATTACCACATATACCTTTAAACTACATTTGTTCACGACTTTTACAAATGTTAGATTCTAACTTTATTCATTTCATAAATATCGCTTTGTATTTCTATATATTTAGATAGTAGTACGAGATATGTATATAGTAGGGTAATGTTGCTGATATAGATGCAATATTTGTGCTGCAGAAAAGGGCCGTTCGTGCGATTTACAATATGGGTCCAAGAGAGTCGCTAAGAAACAAATTCAAGGCAGTTAACATAATGACAGTTCACTGCGTATATATATTAGAAAACTTGTTGTACGTACACAAAAACATTGAGTCTTTTAATAAAAAGAGTTAATGTACATTTACGATTACGAAACAAAAACTAGCTTGTTATTAATTCCAGTAGGCTGCATAAGATTAACAACTCATTCAAGGGTAACTGTATACGTGTTTCTATAATAAACTCCCACAAGACGTTTTAGAAATGTCAATTTAANGTTGCAAGAGTACTTAGGCGATAGAAACGCGTGGGAGTGAACGAACTGCTCTAATTTAGTCTTCTTGATTCCTTGGGAATATAGGATATCGAGTGACCATTTAAATTGCTATTTTTGAAGATTTGGCAATGAGTGATTCAGTTTAGTGGTCCTAAGGTATCCCTGGAAAGACAACTGATCTATGCGACATCAGACTCAGACAGCACTCCGACATGGAACGCAGGATAATTTTACAATCATTTGACATGATTTACGCGCTCTTTTCAAGTATTACGTGGTAAAATCTTGGAATTCCTTCTGGAAGTCATCAAAATTGGTAAAGCCTAAATATTATGCTTCCATCCAGCCAAACAGCCCAAGCCGACCCTGGTTTTTTCTTCATAGATATACAAATCGATCAGTATCATCAACTATCTCAAGAATGCGTCTTGGCCTTGTGTTCCCCTGTTCACATTGAAAACCCTCCGATTAGGGACAATACCATTTGTGAATATGGCCAAGACGAAGGCACTATTTCCCATATCATTTTCAACTGCCCTAAAATATACCATTCTATCTATGACATCATTTCTTCCAGAGTTTCTTTTCCCTTAAGTGTTGAGTATCTGTTATCCCTTGTATAAACCCCTTTCTGTAAATATATTTGTAAATTTGTAACATATCTTTGTAAAGTTTGCGTTATTTGTTTGTGTTGTGCGTTATACTTTAATTAGTATTTTTAGGAATAGCGGGTATTAACAATAAGATGCCAACTATTTGTAGATAACTAAAACTCTATCATCTCATAAACCGTGCAACCCCCTTCGTGTCTTCTCCAATTTACGTGACACTGGCGAAATGGCGTTTGCTCAATTGTCACACATGAAAGCCATTTAAAGAAGAAGAATAAGAAAAGTTCAGTGGTCTAAAAGCATATTCACTTTAATTCTGCAAATTATCAAAGCGGGCCTTTGTTCGTACCGATACATGTTTCCTCTCTCTATTTCACCTAATTTCTAGTCGAATCGGGACAATTTCAATCACGTTCTAAATGAGCCACTCGAAATTGCCTAATTTACATTTTAGCCAGATTAATTAAAAGGTGTTTCGCATTTATCTAAACGTAGCATGAACCTATAAAATTAAACATTTTAACAAAATTCTTTAACTCTTGTATTTTCTAGCTTTCTAGCTTAGAGGTGACGAGTTTTCCTGTTTTGGGAGAATCCTTTTAGTGATACTAACAATCCTGTAGGGATATTTACACAGCGATAGGAGTTACTAAAACAATTTAAGTTAAACAGGCTCATAGATTGGAAATTATGTTATCATTGAATAAATTATTATTTATGAGTTATATTAGAGGAAGTGTGAAAGTAGCACCAGTGACCGAGAAGTTAAGGATTGGAAGGATATTCCTGGTATTGACATGTCATGAGAAGCAAGGATAGCCATGTATGCAAGAGGGCCCTATTTATGATGGTAAGCGGTAGGGCCGGGAGAGGACGACCAAAAAGTGTGGATGAACTGTGTGAAAGAGGATATGTGTGTAAGGGGTGTGAATGTAGAAATTACAGCCGATAGAGTGAAGTGGCGAAAGGAAACAATGCTGTGCCGACCCTACCTAGTGGGATAAGGGCAAGAAAATTATGATCGAATAAATTATTATTTCTTTCTTTTCTAAACTAATATTATAAAAAGGAACCATTTGTGTTTTACTATGCATGTTTGTAACGTTTTTACAAAAAATCTACCGGACTGATTTCAAAAATGTTTCATCATTACAAAGCAGCATTGAACACAAAAAATCTGTAATCGCATGCGCTGCGGAAACTATTGAAGATAGAACAAAAAAATGTTCTACAACATTATAAAACGTATTAATATCTACAAAAAAGTCCAATACCAAATGTCCAACTACTGTCGTTATGTCACTATAACTACTTTTTACATGTTAAAAGTTAATAAAAGTGCCGAGAACAAAAAGCCATATTATTCATGCCTCTGTATTACTCGAACCAACGACGACAGATGAAGTGCATGGAATTATCAAGGGACTCCATGCCAAAAAAGCCCCGGGGCCAGACGGGATCACCAATAAGGTGCTCAAACGTCTCCCCAACAGATTTTTGTGCCTCCTGGTACTCATTTTTAATGCTCTTCTAGCAGCCTGTACATTCNGCTTCGAAGATTGGAATAACCGTTGGCACAGGTGTATAATATCTCATGGGGATTAATTTGAAGGGGACAAAATAGATATTCATGAATTAATAAATAATTTTTGAAAAAACACAAAATTCGCGATACTTTTTGAATACACAGCGTAAATGTCATTGATCAATGCCCTAGTTTGACAAGAAGCCTTCATTCGTGGCTAGATATCTGGTTAAGAAAATACATTAAATGGAATCCTTTAATAAGTCAATGTTTGTTACAATGTACATGTTGTTTTTATTATATACAAATGGGTTTTAACAGACTTGAAAAAAGGAGGGTTAATGTCCGTTTGTTTATATTTTAGCTGTGAGTCGAAGGTGAATTTTAAGTTTGTCTATTTGTATATCTTTTTAACATCAGCCGCTGAATCTATTTTGATGATTTTTTAGCTGGGAAATGTTTTTATGCACAAACCTTGACCCATTGATCTTAGTGTGGGACTCGGGAAGCAAGAAGGTCTCGCATTAAGTGAAGCGGTTAAACTTTCGCTTTCATCCCTGGTATCCAGGATGAGTCCGACTGAGGATTTGTGGAGGCAGGAGAACTTACACAAACAGGCGCTGCCTTATATCCCACCTCCCCCGGCAGTGTGGCTAGAATCAAAACCAAAATGAGAATGAGGAACCAGAAGCAGAGTCATAGCTGAGTCTGATTCTGCTTCTGCTGGCAGAATTACGATCAGAATTAAAATTAGAAATAAATTTAGAATCTCAATCTTAATCGGATTCAGTATCTCAATCTGTATCTGATTCATAATCGGAATCAGAATGATAACCACATTCAGAATTTTAATCTATTTCAGAATCTGAATTCGATTGAGAATAGAAATCAGAGTTCGAGTCAAAAATAATTTTATTTATGCTTTAATAAGCTAAGCAAAAAAGGTTGGCTGTTGTTAAAGAATGTACCGGTTATTCCGATAATTGATTCTCACAACAAAAAACTGCCAAGAAACTGAATTAACTTCAGTATAAAAATATTCTTGCCATATTTCTTTAAAGTATGTAGAGACATATACAAAATAGACCGTTACGTCTTCTTGATATATGTACGGTTAACCCGGCAAATGATTTTAGTTATATTTAAATTAAAATAGGGCATTACAAGTGTTGTCATTGTACCAATAACAAATTAAGCCTCTCAAATACAAATCTCCGGGTTCAATTACAATAAACAAAGCGCAATCGATTCATTGAACAAGGAAGTGCTGACAATACCGACGAACCAAACAGGAGGTATCGGACCAATGCTACAGAACGAAAATCAAGTAGCAAACTTTTCTAATATGGCAAGCGCATCTTCTATAGCCTTACCAGTCAATTCTATTCAGGGAATGCCTCACACTTCTACAATTCAAAATATTCAGCCTATGATTAGACCGCAAATTCAAGGAAATCCTGTAATTGTTGTACCCGCTATGACAGCACAAAGGCTGGCATCACCTAATTCTCAAGGCAAGCAACAGCTGATATTGCCAGGTACCCCACAGAAATCCCCGAAAAAGCAACCAGCACCAGTACAACCAAAGCCAATATTCCAAGCTGCTAATCGGGCTAGAGGAAGACCAATTCCAAAACCGACTACAAAAATAAGGCAAACTAAATTGGAAAAGACGTTTACCACTATCAACCAGACTCCACTTGGTCCCAGCAATACTGTTATACAGCTACAAACTAACAATCAAACAGGACAGCCCTCGATTATTGTGCAACCGGTTGCAAATCAAAATATTATGTCTGCTTATGTTGAAGCTCTATCGCAACAACAGAATCAAAATATGCAATATATTGCAACAATTGCTCCACAAGGCGATTTTAAAACTGGTCCTACTCAGTTTATTTCACAAAGTGGACTCGTTCCTCAAACTTTCCAAATCCAACAAACCGAATCTGGTGGTTTAGTTGCAGTACCAAGTGGGGGTATACCAGTTTTGTTACCCCAAGGTAATGTCGGAATATTACCACAAGCTTTACAACAAGGAGCTACAATACTACCTCAAGGGGCTATTCAAACACAAGGAATAATATCTCAAGGTCCAAATGGTCCAACAATACTTCCACAAGCTATACATACTNAAAGCGATTATTATAAACATAAGAATTTTTTAATATGATTTAAGCGAAAATATATTTTTATATTTTTTTGCTGCTCGGTATTAAAGTTTTTTATGGAAACTTTGTTTTTCTTAACGTCGTTGTGTATTTTTTAAAGATAAATCGATGACATATTCCTAATGACTTTTCTAATGCAACCTCCTCCGTACTTTTGACAAAATAAACTTCTTCAATGTAACCTTATGACGTTTGACATAATTGTAAACAATTGAGAGATGCGCATATATAATCTGTGTGCGTGTGTAATGTGTTTTTATCGATTTAATTTATTTTGTGCATAATTAAAACTATGTCGTTGACTTCGGTTCTACTACGGATCTCTTCATTTCTAATTCGATCACGTTAAGAAACTCCGAGCATAGCCTTCTCCATCGCACACTGAGTGACTCTGTGTTTCCGCATGAGGCCCATAGTCAGCGACCACGTCTCAGAACCGTAGGTCATCACCGGAGGCAACACGCACTGTTCGAAGACTTTGGTTCAGGCACTGAGGAATATTGGACGAAAATATCTGGCGAATTACCCGAACGCTGCCCAACCGAGTTGGATTCGGCGATTGACCTCCTTCACGAAATTGGACCTACCTAGCTGGACTATATGTCCCAGGTATGTGTACTCGTCCACAATTTGGAGAGCTGAGATCTCAACGATGACAGGGTGTGGCGGTACAATATTAGACATAATTTTGGTCTTATCCATGTTCATTTTCAGGCTCACCTCTTGAGAAACTCTGCTGAGGTCATCGAGCTACATATTAATGTATTAAAATATAACTCAAACTATACAATTAAAGGTCTAAAAAATTATAGAAATAGAAAGACATAAAAACAAAAAGTTGTTTTATATTTTGCCTAAAACATGACGATAGGTTGGCTTCGGCCTTGGCTAGTGGGAGATCTTAAGGTGGTTGTTTGGTCAAATAAAAAGTTTTCTGATACGTTGCTATCACTAGCTATTAGGGATACTGAAATCAAAGATAAACGTTCATCTATCAAATAAAAAAGTATAAACAAATTTTAAAAATCTTTATTACACACCTTCTAAACTGTGTATAGTCAACAAATACGAAACAGTTAAGTGAAATTGTACTCTACATGCCCAAACCATCTAAGCATACCTTTTCTCTAGTTGTGTTGAAAACTTTGTTTCCCCGTTTGCCCCGAATAGAAGTCGCTTCATAATAGGTTTACACATAACAAAAAATGATTGCTTCTAACTTTTGGCAGTTTGTTGATGTCAGCTATTTAGATTCTTTATATGTAGAGACTACCTGGGCTGCTACAATTACCCACCAAAAAAGGCTCAGTAAGCTCTGTCGCCATTCTCCAGAGCCACGTTGTACTTACGAATAAAAACTAATCTGAAAGGGCACGTAATAGTGCTTCGGTTGGAAAGTCCAATGAAATGTTCCAGGTACACGTGTCCCTCGACAGGCATTTATGGCGCCGTAAAAAGGCTCGAGATCGGGACAGGCTGTGCCCTTTAACCGTTCGCTGTGAGGTCACCGCCGCGACCCTGTTCATATAGCCCCGTGGCTTCGTCGGATAAATAGAGAGTCATAAAGTGTAACTACTGAGCTTGCAATCGGTATATTCTCGCTCGAATCATCGGCTGCACCCACTTCGTGAGCAGGGCCGGGGAGGTTCGGGGCTCGATGCCAACATCAAAAAATCAAAATTTTTGCGTCCCGTTTACCAACGAGCAAGCTTCACCTTACGTTGAATATAATAAGCTTTTGTTTGAACGATATCCGCTTGGCATCTTCAATGAGATGCCGACTGTTTTGTTTCCTGCGACCCTTTCGCGCGTGCCACGAATACCGGCGTTACTTCACAACATTTATTTGCTCTGCGACTGGATGCTGCTTAAACACAGCGCCGTATTCAGAATCACAATTAGGGGGTAATTATTGGGTGGCCTTTTACTGTACAAACTCATTACAACCGCGGCGAATTGAAAAGAGAAACGACGCTGCTCTAATCAAAATAAACTCGACTGTGTCCACATAATCCCAGATAGCGTTATATATACAGGTATCTGTCCACAGAAGTGCAGGGCTCGGTTTCCGCACCGTAGTTCAAATAAACAAATTAAATCGATGGACACTTGATTTCACATTTTAGTTTAAATTCTGTTGCTAAATACGAATAGATGATTTAATGAGGATTCTTCTAATAAAGGTGTTCTTTAGTTAAAATCTTCAATGTAAGAGATCCGTATCACAGTAGAAGAATAAATAGGTAACGTTTTAAACTAAAGGGGAATCTATCCTTTATAACGTGTATGGTTTTTAAGAAGTTAATGATTTAAAATGCTAAAGAGCAGTGATAATTTCGTAAGTTATTTAATTACCAAATTACTTTTAAGTTATTGAAATAATAATAATGCTACTTTAGAGTTGTCAACATTTTCCTCAAATTTAATTAATAAAAAAAAAAACTCTTGGTATTCAGCGACTAAACATCTTTTTATAAATAAAATATTCCCGCAATGTTTAAACTTAATATTATAAAACAATATATGTGTTATTATCTATCTCCAAAAATTGGTTATTATATTTTAAATAGTTGTTGAAATTATTAGTATTGTTCTCTGAATTTGTGTGAAAAATACAGAATTTATATAATAATTCATTTCATATAAAGTTCATAACATCTTTAAAAAAAGTCTCCTTCGCTTCTTTCATTCTCATTAAACCTTTCACACAAGTTCGCCAGTTTCGTGTACTCTTGACCTGGCGCTTATTTAAAATGTTCTGGATTTGGTCCAGCTCGCCTTGGTCTTCCCCTTCCAAATTGTCCATTCGATCTTAACTTATAAATCTTTTTATCAGTCTCCTTTAATTCATTCTCTCTACGTGCCCAAACCATTTAAGCATATTACTACATCTTTTATACCACAACGTACTCTTATCACACTATTTCTTACTTTATCACTCGGTTTCAATCCACTCATACTTCTCAACGTTTGAATTTCTTAACAGAAAGCCCATGGTTTAAGATCTCTCCATGAAACACCTTCACCAAGCTGGTTAATGAATGAAAGGTAGATTAATCAAGTCCAAACGTCTCTATCGCTTAAAAAAACTCACTTTTTCGACATGTAACTTCTTATTAAACAACGTATCTTCAACCCTACAAATGATTTCTTAACCATCTTTACCCCATAATCAAATTAAACATAATTGAAATGTTTAAAAGATATATGATAAGAACCAAATGTAAACCAAACGGTTTTCGCTGTATTTACCAAAATAGTTCTTATGTTATTTTTAACTTTGAAATTAATTATGTATATTGTAAGAAAATTACAACTGTTTTGCATAAGTTATTACAATTTAAGAAAGCTTTTACCGAGCCATTTTTTAGTAGAAAAGCTACAATATATAAGGTAAATAGCAGTCTTTCAACGGCCCACTGCTGGCCACAGGTCTCGTCAATCATAGGAGAGAGGGTTTTTAAAGCATTGAACCTCCAGGCTGTTTCATTGCCGGTTGGCGAGATATGAATATTATGGATTGATTATTGTCGGCGCTTTCTTGTCTTGTATTTTAAAATGTAAAAAAGTAGTTTTAGTGGCATAACTATAGTAGTTGGACATATGTTTTCGCGGACTTTTTTATAGGTTCTATAATATTGTAGAACATTTTTTGTTCTCTCTTCAATAGTTTTCACAGTGCACGTCAAAATTTTTTTGTTTCACACCGTGAGTTACATTACTTAATGCATTTTTATTAACAGCCCTATTTTTTTTTAGAAAGTAACATATAGCCTATGTCACTCAGTGAAAATGTAGCTTTCTAATGGTGAAAAAATTTTTGAAGGCGGTCCAGTAGGTTTTGTGTGAAAACGTAACAAACATACATACAAAAACACATATGTTTCCTCTATAAAATATTAGTTTAGATTATAATCTCAAAAAAGGTAAACTATTTTTATTTTAAAGTGTTTAGCTGTACCTAAACAAAGTAAATTGATATTGTATTCAAATTATGATGATAAAAAAAGGATGCTCAGCCAAATTTATTCCCATTCTCGTTTGTACTTTCAACTTTTGGCACCTCTATTCCCTCTATAACACGACCTTTCCTCTTTCCATTTGTACTGTTTATTTTATTTGTACTTAGTTCTTTGATTATTTCGTTAATTTTTTGAATCTGTGCATCGGATATCGGTTTGAATTCTGGCAACACTGTTTCGTGAGTTGCGTTCGGATACTCGTACGAATTTCTTTTTATGTACACCTCTGTTTGGATAAACATCGGTTTTCGCAATTTGTTACCTTTTAAATTTATATCCGTTTCTTTTGATATCGTTGTAACGAGCTCGATGTGGGTCGTTGGCATCTGTTTAAATAAAAAAAAAAGAAATGTATTTACATAAGAAGAAACAGAAATATCTCTTATTCATAATTAGATTACAATGGTAGAATTCATAGTGTGGTTTTGAATTGATATTTTATTTATTACTTACACCAGTTCCAATTTTATATTCATAGTAAAACAAAGTCTGTCGACTCGGTTTGTATATATTTTTAAATAATATTGCCAAATGTTTATGACCGATTCTCTTAAAACTAATTTAAAAAATTACCTTTTTGTTAGGTTAGGCTATGAAATAAATAGATATATGACAGATTTCCCTATATAGATATATCTGCAAATGACAACTCAGCATATTTAGTTCGTCTTTTACGTTTTGGCTTTTCGACTGACAAAATATTGGTAGCTTAATATATACATTAACTATCTATGCCCGATTCCCTTAAATTAAGTAAAGTTTGAAAACTCATCTCTCGAAATTGTCGACGAGTACCGCCAAACAAAGAGATATGTGTTCCGATAGGAGGCTGTGTAGAAACCATAAGGGGTATACCACTTACCATCAGGTGAGATCACAGTCAAGCGTTAAACTGTCAGTGGTACGGAACAGATTGTACTGTGTCTTGTGCATTGCATTGTTGCTCACAGATTATGATTTAGACTGGAAAGTATACGAGTTCCTTAAAATTGCTCGATTTAAAAATATGGATAGATGTTGAATTTCTTTGAGAGCAACTACAAAGGTATACGTAAAATTTGATAC
>JACTOM010000136.1:0-21659 GCA_015832385.1 Elymnias hypermnestra
TAATGGATCTAATTAATAACGATGTTGGCGGAGAACCCTACGCCCCCGTGTTTTATGTTTCTCCGTTCTCTCCTATTCTCCGACATATATATTACTAATTTTATAATTCTGATGAGTTAGATCAAAGGTTAACGTATAAATGGTTTTTAACGAACGTACAACGATTGGTCGCTATGTTTGTGACGTCATAATATATTTAAAAATCTTTACAAGAAAATCGAAAGATTAAGTTAATGAAATTCAAAACGCCGTAAGAATGTAAGAAGAAATCTGTGCTCAGCAGTGGTACTTTAATACGCTACTATATGCTTTTTGAAATTGATTCCAGGGCGAAATTAGGTGAGGGTTTGGTGTCCGGACGGTACTGTTTCCCGGGGGTAGAAGGCGCTCAGCAAGGTATCTCTGCTCATATGTACCGGCAAGTGGTTGCACGAGGACACCCAGAGATCACCATAAAGGGGCAGCAGGATGCCCACGAATTCTACCTCCACTTACTAAACCTCATAGAAGTATCTATGCTCTGGCTTTTCTATTCTCAGCAGATAGTAATATAATAGTACTGTTAGCTACTACAATGCAACTCTGATATAACAAAAATTAAAAGTGCATGCGTACAAAGCACACATGTCAGAAGTGAAACTTCTCTGGCCAACAAATTTTTAAGCCTTGTTTACATTTATACAATTTTAAAACTTTAGATTTCTGAGAGTTGAGGCATAGAAAGAGGAAGATATGGTTAGGAATTTAATTGTCATTAAAATATTAAAAGTGTCGAAAATTAATACAAATAATTTATTGAAATCTCAAATGACGAATTGTTAATTAAAATGAGACGGCAAAGATGAGCAAATTAACAACAACAACAACAACAACAACAACAAAATACTTTAGTGCACAAAAATTAAGTTTAACATATAATACAAAGAGAAAAAAGAAACATTAAAATTAATGTGCATTGGCGGCCTTATCACTTCAAGTGACCTCTTACAGGCAACCCTACAGACTAGGATCTAAGATAACATATGGGTTGGTGCAAACAGTATTAATAGATAGACATACATGTACCTACATACTATATATAATATAAATATAATATATATAACGGATATATAAATATAAAAATTAAGTTTTGTTTTTGAATTTAATATTGAAAAAAGAGAATATATGGATTATTTTTATTTGAAAAAACTACCTAACCTTCAAACGAATTAGCATAAAAACGCTGCACATCTTCGTGACTTTAATCACGCGTTTCATCCGTGAAAATTTTACACTCATGCGTCTAAAGAAGTTCACTTCAATAAAAATATCGCTGTTACATTAAATAGTTAATATAAATCTTTCGGCCCCTTAGTCGATGAGAGCCGACTTTACTCGTGAGCATTACATAGCCGAGCATGACAGCGTATTATCTTTCAAATCCCAGAAACTATACCAAAGCGCACAGTATACCTAAATAAGCGTTCACTTTATTAATTCATTTTCAGCGTAACAGTCGTCACAAAACGAACCCAGCGGATTGTCTACTTCTCAGTAGAGGATCGTATACAACGTATTGAGTCACTGGGTGTGAGGTACACCCGCAGAGCCGAGCACCACTTACCATTGCCCATGCCGGTGTGCGCCGCCACCAACACACAACAAGTGCTGGATTACGAACAAAGACGCATGCAAGCGGAAGAGAGTGGGCAACGTCTGTAAGACGCAATATGTATTAAATAACATTTTATATATGCGTAGTAATATTCATCAAAGTAACTGCCTCATTGGTCTAGTGGTTAGCATGTTCGACTACAGACATGAGGTCCTGGGTTTGAATCCTAGGTCGGGCCAATTCGAAATCGATATTGAGTTTTCTATTAAGATTTTCTCAATATTTGCCCGAAGTTCGGAAAAATTTGGCGGTGTGATCCACTCCCGTGCCTCGGAAAGCACGTTAACCTAATCTCTCTCCGGTCACGTCGGATTGCCGTGAAGTCAGACTATGAGAGAGAAGGAATAGAGAGTACACTTGTGTGCTATGCCTGCCAATCCGCAGTGAAACAACGTGGTGGGTTTATGCTCTAAAAACCCTCTCTCGTATGAATGAGGAGGCCTGTGCCCAGCTGTGGGATGTTAATGGGCTGCTACTTAAGGGTTTTGCTCTAAAACTTCTTTATGCACGCTTTGGCATGGGGAGTGCGTCACGAGAACGTTAAGATAACGCTCAGGCGAGGCGAACGGAGATAGAGAGGGAGATATGAGTTAGTGGAGATAGAGAGTTACGAGTTTCATTTTGTATATCTAGAACACAGTGAAGAACAGATTGTGATAGGACGATCATAAATATTTTATTTTTTCTTTGTTCTGTATGTTACGTAAATAATTTTTTTTTTGTTTCTTTTATGTGATTGTTATTTGTATTTTGTCATCGCATTCTCAGTTAATCGTATTTAGTAGGTAAGATTTACAAACTTTTTGACAAAGTTGAATGTACTGACACAAACATGGATTGACAGTTGACACTTGACAGATAACAGTTATAGTAAAGTGTTGCGTTTGGTAATACAAGCTGCCTATGGTTAATAATGGTTGGGTAAGCTTTTCGATATATTTTATGGTTCGTTTTTTTTTTTAATTTATGTCATTTTGACAGATAACAGTTATAGTAAAGTGTTGCGTTCGGTAATACAAGCTGCCTAAATTATAGTTAATGATGGGTAAGCTTGTCGATATATTTTATGGTTCTTTTTTTTGTTTTATTTTTTTTAAATTGATGTTATTTTTATTTTTCCCTGTACTGCATCTTTTGGCTAATATGTTAATATTAAATAAGGGTCACTCAGAGATGATCTTCCAGAACTGGCGGGTCATAACTTGACTGATACGAGTTTGTATCACCTCTTCTTTTATTTAGTTGTAATTTTTGTTTTTATTATTATTTATAATTGTATTATTATATGTTATATAGAATAGGATAATATGTCGTCTATAAATAGTGATCAGATCTTGTCTCTTCCCTCTTATGATGATTCGTCTAGCGATGAAAGCTTACACGGTACAAATCTCACTCCACTTAATGTCGCCCTTAATTCATTTTTCTCAGATTCACTGAAAAATTTTAACGTCATTCATATAAATGCGCAAAGTATTCCGGCACACTTTCCAGATATGCTTGCATCTTTTGAATCGCGTAATATTCACGCTATCCTAATATCCGAGACGTGGCTCAAACCTTGTCTGCCTTCTACATCTTACTCTCTTCCAGGATTTCAATTAATCCGCAACGACCGTGTTGGTAAAGGAGGTGGTGGAGTTGCAATTTATCTACGTTCCTATTTTCCTTTTACAGTTATTAGTTCTTCTACACAACCTCCTTTAGCTGATGCGGCCGAACATTTGATAATTGAAGTCTTGTTATCTCACTCTAAAGTAC
This sequence comes from Elymnias hypermnestra, assembly GCA_015832385.1. Taxonomy (NCBI): domain Eukaryota; kingdom Metazoa; phylum Arthropoda; class Insecta; order Lepidoptera; family Nymphalidae; genus Elymnias; species Elymnias hypermnestra. The sequence goes on from JACTOM010000136.1 coordinate 3,416, forward strand.
TCCTTGGAGTTTTCTATTGCCCACCTTCTGTTCCAAATTATTTTAACTCCTTTGAAACTCTCCTAGAAAATCTTACACCAATGTACATCCACACTATAGTTATGGGTGACTTTAATACTTGTTTAAATAAAGGCGATTCGCGTAGCCAAAAACTCCTCTCAATAGTTGAAGCCTGCAACTTGCATATCCTGCCTCTTTCAGCTACACACAATTTTCCAGGCTGTTCCCCATCTTTTCTTGATTTAATTATGGTCTCCCCCCGTGATTTTGTTTCGAAATTTGGACAAATTCAAGCCGACGCCTTTTCATATTATGATTTGATCTATCTCTCTTATAAAATTCGTCCTCCTAAAGCTAAATCAAAAATTCTTTTACAACGTAATTTTGGAGGAATGTACAAAGATTGTCTTTGCGATGATGCACTGTGGGTTATTTCTAATTCTAAGTTATAACAAACACATACATATATATGGTTTATAATGATAGATTTAATTGATGCGCAATAATTTGCCTAATTTTATATATTATTAAGAAAGTTAGCGCTCGGCACTTGTGCGCGTGTTTATTGTATACGCCAACGCACACAGCGCTGCCGCTCCGGAACTCCGCGCGGCCCGCCGCCCGAGTGCCGGCGCGCGGGGCGAGGCAGTCTGCTTTCAGCTGTGCAACTCGCGAACATACGAATATTTCAGACTGTTATTACCCACCTGTGCTACCTATCTCTTTTGTATTTATCGTTCTTTTTACTGTGTGCCTGTGTAAATAAATCGTTCTCTCGTATCTCTCACTATCATTTCCTACTTCCCTCGGGACTTCTGATAATAATAATATAGTGATCGCTAACTACCCCCCACAATCACTATAGCACAGCGGCTTGATTGGTCTGCGGTTACTAATACGGACTCGATCAAGGATAAAGTGGATATATTCAATTCCATGCTTATTCAACTTTTTGATGTACATGCACCAATTAAACAAGTTAGAGTTAAACACCTTCTAGCACCTTGGTTAACTAGCGATATAAAGGAATTGATTAACAAAAAGAGTTTAGCAAAATACATATTCAAGATGAATAATTCTGATGTTAATCGATCAAAATATTACAAATCGCGTAATCGCTGCATACATCGTGTCGAGACGCACAAAGAGGCCATATCCATAAAAAAAGTCGAAAACGGCGACGCTGCTAAAACATGGAAATTCCTTGAAACCCTGGGAGTAGGCAAACCCTCCAGTAAAGCTTCTGTCAATATTGATATTGAACTTCTAAACAAACATTTCTCTCATTCCGATACAATTGACAGTGCTGACAAAGAACACACTCTCAATATGTTATCATCATTGCCTACATCTAATTTTCCTCCGTTTACTTTCAAATTTTTCACCGAATGTGATGTTAAGAAGAGCGTAATCTCCATATCATCGAATGCCATTGGTTCTGACAGTATTAGTCGTAATATGGTCGTTCCTATAATAGATACAATTTGTCCTGTCCTAACACACATATTAAATTATTCCATCAGCACTTGTAAGTTTCCTGATTCCTGGAAACTTGCGCATATCATACCTATCCCTAAAAAAGGTAAGCCATCAAACTTATCCGATTACCGCCCCATATCCATACTTCCTTTCCTATCCAAAATTTTAGAAAAACTAGTGTTTCAGCAATTGATCCATTTCCTTAACACACAGTCCATCCTAAGTCCTTACCAATCTGGTTTCCGTGCTGGCCACAGTACGGCTACAGCTTTAGTTAAAATAACCGATGATGTTCGATGGGCAATGGAGAACAAACAACTCTTCCATCTTGACCTTGCTCGATTTCAGCAATGCTTTTAATTGTGTAGACCACAATATCGTGTTGAGTTGGTTGCGTTCTGTTATATCTGTCAAAGATTTGGGTTTACATATGGATCAGACATTGTCATGGTCGCCACATATTAAGCAAGTAAGCAATAAGATATTTGGTTCATTAAGATCATTGCGGAGGTTACAATCATTTTTGCCCATTCCTACTAAAATCATGTTGACGCATTCTCTTCTTTTACCTATTCTTGATTATGCAGATGCAAGCTATCACAATTTGACTGAGGACACTAAATAAGCTTGAGCGACTACAAAATCTCGCTATCCGGTTCATATTTGGCTTGCGTAAATATGACCATATATCTTCATTCCGTCAAAAGCTCAAATAGCTCCCTATGCGACATCGCCGGAATATGCATATACTTTCTCTTCTGTACTGTGTCCTATTTCATCCTAATACCCCACTATATCTAAAGGAAAGATTTGAATTCCTTGGCGTGCATTCGAAGATTTTAAGCTCATCGGAGAATCTAACATTAANATTTTCATGTTCTATGTGTATTAATATGTAAATATTAATATGTATGTTTATGCCATTGGCCATCAGTTTCGATACTCACTGCTTTTTAAACCCAAAGGTTGTTTGGAAGAAATCGCTATTTAGCGATAACACCGCCTTTTGTACATTTATTTATTAGTAAGTTAATATATTAAATTGTTATTTATTGATGTGCAATAAAGTATACAAACAAACAAAGAAACACAATGTTCTATTACTACATATAAAAAATACTTCAGCTGTATCGTCTAAAGCACCACACACGTTTTATTTTTGTTATCAAAAACAATATTTTTTAACGATTTTTTTTCTCGACAATAAATTAAAAGTGCGTGCGTACCAATGTCAAAAGTGAAGCTTCTTTGGCATACAAATTTTTAAGTCTTGTATATATTTATACAAATATAAAACATTACATTTCCGAGACTGGAAAAAAAGAATATATGTAAGGAATTCAATGAATTTAATTGATTTTAAAAGTGTCGAAAATTAAAACAACTCTCAATATTAGAAATTAAATGTTGTTTTTAAATTTAAAATTCCGAAAAGAGAATTTATGAAATATTTCTTTTTTATATTTTATGAAAAATAGTATATTACATTATTAAATGACGAGTGGCAAATTAAAATGCCGCATGTTAATTGTATATATTAAAACTACCTAACCTCAAACAAATTAGCGTAAAGTATGCTGCACATCTTCGTGACGCTAATAACGCGTTTCATCTGTATAAAAATTACCCTCGTGCGCCTAAAGAAGCTTCACTTCAAAAATAAAATAAAAGAAATAGGTTTAATATAACCATTGGAATAAATATGAAGAAAGTAATCAAGGGACGTATTACTAGAATAAAGAATATTTTGATTTCTCATTTTATTGTGAGTTATTCTCAAAGGGTATGAAAATAGCTGCATTACGTTTTACAGTAAAGAGACAATACATACAATATCGTAATTAATTATTTTTGTTGAAATTCTGTATGAGTTGAAGATGTATGTGTATCTGCCTTGAAATTGTGATTGAAATGTGTCTTCTTATAGTGATCCGTCTCAAACCGTGAGGCCGAGCATCCCGTTCCAAGCTTGCCTCGATAGCTTCATGAAAGAGGAGATCGTTGAACAATTCTTCAGCTCTGCAGTCAACAAAAAAGTTTTGCAGATTTTGTATCAAATTTTACGTATACCTTTGTAGTTCCTCTCAAAGAAATTCAACATCTATCCATATTTTTAATCGAGAAATTTTAAGGAAATCGTATACTTTCCAGTCTAAATAATAATCTGTGAGCAACAATGCAATGCACAAGACACAGTACAATCTGTTCCATACCACTGACAGTTTAACGCTTGACTGTGATCTCACCTGATGGTAAGTGGTACACGCCATATGGTTTCTACACAGCCTCGTATCGGAACGCAAACCTCTTTGTTTGGCAGTACGTCTTTGCTGTAAGGGTGGTAACTAGCCACGACCGAAGCCTCCCACCAGTCCAGACTCATACACAATCATACAGTCCAGAATACAATTTCCTAAATTTGTCCTACCAGGGATCGAACCCGGAATCTCTGCTAGCAAAGCGAGTACCCGCACCACTGCGCCATCGAGGCCGTTGAAACCTTAAAGTATCAACACTTTTTCCATGTTACTGCCTAGGAACTTACCTTTCGAAATGCTGGCGTCCGATATTATTACACTTTATAGCTTTTTACTTTAATTTAAAGTTCACCCATGTTCACAAACACTGACTCTCTTTAAAAAAAATTGCAAAATTCCGCCTTTTACGCGGAATGTATTAGCATAACTCACGTCGATACTTGACGATAATCGCGGACCAAAACCAATCATATACTGGCTGATACATTTAAATTTCTTTAAGTAAAACAAACACGCCGATTCCCTTTGTGGTGCCGCGAAACGGCACCTAAAGAGATGTCGGAAATGTTATAAAGTATCGATATACACACACCGGCGTATTAGGCGGAACACAAAAAAAAGTCCACAATTTAAAAAAATTGGTTTTATTTTAAAATCTACTTTACTACAGTTCTTTTGTTATTTAAAGTTTCATTCGTTTTAATAAAAATGATATCACATTAAGAACACACTTTGCGAGTAAAAACTATTTGTGAAAAATGGTACATTTTTGAAGTTTTTATGTAACCGGGAAAAGTGAAAAGTAATATTAAAATAACAATTAATTGAATTAGAAATATTGACTAAAATTAAAACAATTGCATAATATGTGATGTTCAGTTGTTTTGTTAATTGGAATTGATTTCTTTTTAAATGAAATGACGTATAAACTAGCCAGCAACTTTATATGATACTGATATCAAATCTTTTTTTTTATGTTCCGCTTAATATGCCGGCGTGTATAACATAGCGATATTATTTTTGCTCTAAAAGTTATTTTATTTGGCCTAAGCTACTTTAGTTAACTTACATTGATAGATAAATATTAATCAATAGACATCAATTTCAATCGATTGATTGTTTGAAAACTATTAAAATAAACATGTGTTGAAGTTCTAAAACATAAGTAAATCATGCCAACAATACGAAAGGGCAGTCGAGGTTGAAATTAACGGACTGAATTGCCAACTTAAAACCAAATTATAGAACAGATAATTGAGTCGACCAAAAATAATAAAAACATGAAATATAATTTGTAAACAAGAAGGGAGTATGAAAAAGTATTGATTTTTAGAATATTTTAAATCTAAAAATTTAAAAATGTTTATTGGTTATAGAAAAATATCGATATTTATACTTTTTCGATACTTGTAGTGGAATGCGTAATAGCATAACGCACGTCAATAAGCTGACATTGACCTACTGACATAGATTTAAATTTCTTTATGTAAAACAAACGTTTCCCTTTGAAAAGTGCCGCTAGAGCGAAACCTGTCACAGAATTACGGCCCTTACTCTTTCCGGGTAAATAAAATCCGACCTTGCGTGCTTGTATTTAAATCGCATTTTAAAATAAAATGATTTGCGCTTTTGTCTATTTGTCGACTAGTTCATAAAAGAATGACGTTTTATATTAATAGAGTAAATAATAACAAACCTCGGACGCTTCTATTTAAAGCATATTTTAAAAGAAAATTGTGCCTGTCATACGCTATGTTCGTATAAAACAAATATTTAATAATAATGGTTTTAAATACAAAATTCTGTGTACAACAATGTTAGGCCGAATACATACCAATGTTAAGTATTTTTGGATAACATTTTTACAAATTATGTTTATTATTTTACAAGTAAGACACATATAAATATTTTAATAAGCATTTTGCAGTGGAATATCAAGCTCTAAATTCGTTCATGTTAGTGCAGTAATTCTGGCAGATGCAAAACGAGTTATTTTGCTTTAATAATGTTAGTAACTACGTTCTCTCATATGAGTGAGGCCTGTGCCCAGCCTTAGGACGTTATTGGGCTACCACTTGCTCTTGCTTTTCATTGTTAGGAAGGATAAGGTAAAAATTTTTACAGATGAAACGCGTGATTAGCGCCACGAAGATGAGCAGCGTTCTGTATGCTAATTCGTTTGAAGGTTAGGTAGTTATTTGATAATTTACTAAATATACTATTTTTCATAAAATATAAAAAAAAAATATTTCATAAATTCTCTTTTCTAAATTTTAAATGCAAAAACAAAATTTAATTAATAATTTATAACTTTCACAAAAAACACGTGGCGTTTTTTTTTAGTTACAATTTTACATTTTAATGTTAATAAAATTCATTAAATTGCTAACATATCTTCCTTTTCCCTCCCTAAGTCCATGTAAAGTTATACATTTGTATAAATATAAACAAGACTTAAAAATTAGTTTGCATGAATGCACTTTTAATAATCTTCAGGATAATTTTTTTATAAACTATGGATGTCTTATTTATTGTTATCCAATTAACAGCCTAAAAAATAAGTTTTAAGCTTCTAGCTCTAAATGTGACGATTTTTCCATCTCGTGCATCACTTTTTCGCATTTCGGCTATGTCAGGCGTTAGAATATCTGTTTAGTAGTTTTGACGTGAAAGCGCGACAGATAGACGGAAATTACTTTCGTGTTTATAATATTATTAAGGATGATTTACTTTTATGATTTAATTGAAATACTAATAATAAAACCAAACAACTGAGATAACTTTTTCTTGTTTTAAAGCTAGAATTTAGAATCGGTTATAAGCCAGTCATGTAAGGGTTAATGTTAATTCATTACGTTACATGCCTTTTCTTACACAAAAGGGGTATAATTACATAATGGTTTGGAAATGAAAATTTAATGTAAGAAATCTAATTTCAATTGGAATGTTTTTCTTCATTTTATGATTCACTAACTTTGTTTCTAACCAGCTAGTGTAGACTGTGTGTAGACTAAGCTTTAGTTTTTATGTGATACATAATAATATTATTATCTATTAGTTTCATTCATGTCAGCTGTGTTTAGGGCTAGCACGAACATTTGCCATGAAAATCTTGTAGGCTTTATAACTCCTTCAGGAATCAAGCTACAGGTCTCGTAGTATTTTTCCCTGGCTTAGTACAGCGCCCTCTATCGCTGGTATTCGGAATCTAACTAGGTAAACGAAAAACGTATAATTTCCCTGTCACAACGCTAGTTACCGTACTCCTCCGAAACGGCTTTACCGATTTGTACCAAATCTTATTTTGCGTATTCAGTAGGTCTGAGAATCGGCTACTATCTATTTTTCATACCCCTAAGTGATAAGGGTTGTTCACCCTTAAATTTTTTTTAATTTTTTGTGATACTGTATACAAAATTATATACTGTTGGGGTCAATGCCCTGTACAAGTATTAGGGAATCCTGGCTACCAGTAAATTACGTAAGCGGACTGTATAAAAGATTTATTGTCACTAGTACAAATAAAGTAAAAAGCGAAAAGGTGCGCGTTCGGTCGACTCGTGCGTCGAAAGCCGAACGTGTGGCGTGATGTGGACGCGATGCCCCTGTCGGCGCGCAGTAACGCTGAGGTGCGGGGTCGCGGGGCGCACTGAAGCTAGCGCGCGCCCGTGTCTTGTCCATACTCCCGGCGTTGAAGTAGTGACTTCAATATGAAGGTAAATAGGGGGCANTTAAAATCCAGTTCTAATGATGGCATCCATGAGAAAACCGGATAAGTGTTAAATTTGCATTAAGCATGTGCGCGACAAATGGACGAATAACTCAAGATTACGCCAACCGATTTCGATGATTCTTTTTTTATTGGAACGCGTATTCTTCAAGGGTTGTTTTGTGATAGTTTGGTTAGGTTCTGATGATGGAATCCATGACAAAGTGACGGAACTCTTAAATTCTTAGGAACAAATGAACGATACTCGACAGAATCTTCTATAGGCTATCCGGATATTTGAGTTGCCTACCGTAACTTCGGTATGGTCAAGTGCTAGTCGTAGTTAAATATGAAGATCAAAGGAACTCCTCAACGGCCTACAGTAATGATGCGGTTTATGGCAGAAAATATAACTGTCTGTAACCAAATAGCAATGATCTTACGTTTGTTGCTGCATTGCAACACGTTTTTAGAAGTACACATATTGAGACAAATTTGTTAGTTTACTTCGGATTCACTAAAAATCAAAAAATAAATATTATTCAAGTTGGCATATTACAGCACTTTTGAATCGATAAATTATATTTTTTCTACCACACTCTGATTCTAATATACGTCTGATGATGGTACTCAAGAACGGCTTAAAATCTAAAGTTACGAGGGTTCCTTCGCGCCCTGTGGGTAGATACGTGTAAATAGTACCTAACCGTTACTTCGCGTGATTAATTTTTAATATTTTATAACAATGTGCTGGTGTCAGCGGAATTATCACCCAAAGAGATTCCTACAACGATCACAACTAGTCACTTATGACTTACCTTATTAGAAGCTCGTATGATCGCTGATCTCCCAGGTCGTTGGCAACTGGAGACTGATGCAGATTTTTTCGAAAATTGAGATTTGCGGCGGTTAAATATCGGCGGCGGTTCATAGATGACTGTTAATTGTTGTGCGCATGCAGGTGAGCTAAGATAAGCCATAAGTTCTTCTATTGACTTACGTAGCGTTTTTTATTTATGATACGCTATAGAATATCCTCGAGTTATAACTCGCTCAAACATGCACCCCGCGTTGACGAAGTCGAATCCATTTCAAATGAACTATACTAGGGATATATAATGAACCTAGCAATTAAGTAATTATTATATTATTATTTATTATGTCTTTAAATGTGTTTAAGCGTTAAATTGTTCTATAAACAGAAATTTATTTATTTATAAAAAAAATATATATGTCGGAGAATAACAGAGAACGGAGAAGCATAAAGCACAGTTTTCCGCCGACATCGTTTTGAATTGGTTCCATTATTTAATTTCTTATTCTGTGGGCGTTCATGGGTAATGTTGGTGCAATCAAACACTTTATTAATTAACTCGGATTATAATGTTCAATCACTTAATGTTCCCGATATCAATTTACACAAACTCATTAACACTAATAGCTAGGAACGCGACAGTTTCAATAGTCGACCACTCCGGCCCACCGCCACTCGATAACTGCCGAGTGACTCCCGCCGGACTGCCACCATTAACTCTGTCCACACCGATAGATGGCGTCAGCATTCCACAGAAATCTGCCCTCCGACACAGCCATTCTGACATGCACACGTCCCAGTGTGCTGGCTAATCTGAAACTAAACCCACGAGAATATCTTGTTCCGATCGGTCAATCCTGACCACACCTTCAACAAAAATCATTAAACTAATAGCTAGAGCGAAGCATTTTGTTATTGAAAGTGAACCCTTATATCCTCCACGCTACTTACAAATTTAATTCCTAATTTTGATAACAATATCTAAACCTACCACCTCGCTTTTCAATGACGCATTTCGTTATTGAACCTAAACGTTCATAGCCTGCACCCGCGCTACATACAAAATTAATAAAATTTAATTCCTAATTTTGGTAACTATATCTAAACCTACCACCTCGCTTTTTAATGACTCATTTCGTTATTGAACCTGAACCTTCATTGCCTGCACCCGCGCTACATACAAAATTAATTTCTAATTTTGGTTACAATATCTAAACGAACGTCTTTCAATGGCCACCTCGCCTTTTAATGGCCACCTCGCCCTTTAATGGCCACCTCGCCTTATAATGGCCACCTCGCCTTTCAACCGCCACCTCCCCATTGCTTTTGTGATTTATCATAAGCCGCACGCTCCATAATATTCACAGATGCAATTCACAAATCTCATCACTATCGTCTACCTCAATCTTTACTTCACTACACATTATTAACAAAGTTCTCGCGACTTTACCTATCAAAAGCTCTAAAAAGAAATCTTTCAACACTCGGATTATCGTACAATTTATAGCCAATTGAACTTCTTCTAAAGCATCTTGTCAACATTTTCTATCACTAGTCTCTAGCACGGTAAGAATTTTATGAGAAACATAACGCGCTCTACTTGCCCATTAGCATGAGATAGAGCTGTCGCTATGAGATACAAATTGATATTCTTACGTGCTCAAAAACAATAAACTTTTTAATCGTCGTACTATATGCCTGATTGGCAATTATTCGGGTAAAAGCACTAAAAAGCGCCAAAAATCACCGGGTTTATACCAACTACTTTAGGAATCGTTTATCGTGAGGAAAATCGCCAATCAAAACAATTAATATTGACTTCTTATCGTTCTTTTCACTAAGATTACCCGTCGCGTTTTTAATGTACTGAATGGCACAAGTTACCTTAGATAAAGGATGCAATTCGAATAGAACCTTTACAGAATGAGTCTGGCAACTTTAAAAGTAACGCAGCTATCCAAATAATTTCTAAAGTATTGTGACACACTTAGGCATCAGTGAAAACCTAATAGCCTTTCGGTTATTTTCGTGCTTAGTCCATATGATACGCAATTACTTATTAGTCCGAACTCAATGTCCATTTTTAATTTACAGCTATGTACACAAAAGCTAAACAACGATCTAGCCTCTATTAAAGAATGGTCTAACGGGCTCATACTGAATTCACAAAAATGCACTTATTTATTTCTAGGAACAACAAAACAAGTTAACACAGTTCTACTAAATAAACAATCTATTATCGTTGGGGCCGTTAAATCAAGATTCCCAAACGGTTCGTAATCTGGGTCTTTTATTTGTCAGTGGTCTACGGTTTCAAGAACATGTTCAGCAAAAAGTAACTAAGTGCTATGCCGCTCTTAAAACATTACATAAGTTCAGGCCATTTTTTTTTTAAACCTTGTAGTAAGAAAAATACTGGTCATTACATTTCTCACCATATTCCACCACCAATTAGGATGTCCAAGTCTGTCAGTTCAACCAATGGCTTTTACAAACCCCGAAATCCGAAACGAATTGGAAACTACTTAAACCATAATTTTTTCATTCCAATTATTATTCTGTAAATTTATTTAATTTTGTTTTTGTTACAATTATTTTTTTTGAAGGCACCAAGAAAATAAAACTACGAAAATCATTTACTACTGACCATTGTAGAGTACGTGGTAATCATGGCAAGATTGAAAGCAGGTTAGCATTTCGAGCTGTTATTAATTTGGTTTTTCTTTTTTTTTTTTTTTTAAGATATAGAATGCGACCTATATTTTTTCCATGATTGATAACCATGCGTTTGGCTGCTATCACACCTGATGTTAAGTGTAGATACAGCCTAAGGTGGACCGCGCTTGCCTAAGAGGCGCCTATTCACTCTGACTTTGAAAATACCTGGATCGTAAGAGTCTGGGAAAACGGAAGCCGGCAAGGCTTTTCACTTCTTAGTGGTGCGGACTTGCGGGATGTCCACCATGTACGGATGCCAATTGTTTCTGTGTCTCGATGTATGTACGTCCTAGCGGCAGTATCAACTAACTAACATCCTGCAAGTCTTTTATAACTTTAGAAATTACTACATCGCGTTGCTGTACAGCTTGGAACCAGTTGGTACTTTCATTTGTCTGTCATGTCAATGCATTTTAACAGTGCACGTGACTCTACTGAACTTTGATCTGACGTTAGGGGGGTTTCGTTAAAAGAAATCAACGTGCCACATAAGTTCACCTCATTTGTACTTGACATTAAAACCTAATGACTTAAGAAAAGAGAGTTACAGTCTCAGAGGGCGGTAAAGACAAAAGATGCTCTAGTCTCCTGATATTTAATTAAATCTGACAAGATTCTACCTCGAAACCCAAGACCACCTCGAACCCCAAGAACTCTACCTTCATTATGAGCATTTCTCCATGTTCAAAGAGGAACCGAATTTAGTGAGGGCTTCCAGTACAGCATTAAATAGATCTAGGCCCGACTACATCGGAAGAATGAATCTAAATTTTATCAACATACACTATTACATAGTCATGAGGGAGACCATCTACCGCGTTCGTAATAGTTACTTTGAAACACTGAAATTGTACACCACAAACCAAATGTCATCGTCAGAAATTCGTGTTGACTTTCGATTTTTTTTTTTTGAAAGCAGTACTTTCTATGAACTCTTCACTAACGCGAGAAATGGGAAGAGAATTAAATAAAATGTCTTAGCACAATCTAGCTTAGTAAAGTAGTCGGCTCTATGACGCTGATCAGTATATCCAGTGATCAACGGAAGTGGGTAACGGTCGGGGTTACTGTTAAATGAATAGTCAAAACAAATGTGGTCTGAAAACAGTCATGCTTCTACACAAGTAAAGTAGGGCTAGCAAATTGAGAGAAGCGATGGTTGACAATATTCGCTCCTAAAAGGTCTTTTACGTGATCGTTAATAACGCTAAGTTCGCCTATCGACAACAACTTCTATTTTGTTTTTAACTTCTTAATTTTACTATTTTAATAAGTTCTTTAAAGAAACTGAATTATTTACAACACTATAAATTCATTTTAGTCATTTCTGCGGTCATTTATCCTTTTGATTAGAATAAGTCAAGTGGGTGCTGTCGGTTGTGGTCATAATTTGTTATCTGCTAGAACTGTTTCGAATACGCTCGACGAATACTTAAACATTGTCCCAACATCGCCTATCATATTATGAAAATCATTCGCAAAGCTAGCATCTCCCGCCTCAATGACACCTACAAGGTCTATTCTTTACGTAAACTGGTTTTGGAGGTATATGGTGTGCCTCCAGGAGGGACAGCAGAAGTAGTTGGATTATTAGCCATTAGATATGGTCTTCTCTGTACGCTACGATTCGGATCTATCAACTCAAACTTTCAATTTGTCTGTATGTAAACGCGTCACAGGTAGGCCTGTGATAAATAAAATCAGAAAGCCCTAGATTTTCTAAACGTTTGCTAAAGTTTCGACTTATCCGATTTCCGCGTGCTACCGTTATTCACCTAATTTACATTAAGAATCTTCAAACCTCTATCGTAAACATGTTTATAGCTAAACCTGGATTTTAAATCTTGTAATCTATCTTGAAGTCACTTTGGAAATATTTATCGGACAAAACATATTAGACTTGAAGGTAGTAAGCGTTAATCACAATACGAGATACATGAGAATCTACTCTGTACAATGTAATCGTGTTTGACAAATAGTAGTCATAGCAACGATATTATTAAAACGATAGCCATTAAACTTGGCTTACAAATTTTCTTCACAAAATTCAGCGTCAAAATCGTAAGTAAAAAAAAAGAAATTATTTCACCCATATGTGACAACTCGCCACTTTTCGGCCGTTGCCTGCGCCGTCGTTCGCCCACGACATCGTTCGGGCGCTATCGACGTCGCCTAGGCGACCAGCGCCACCGTCGTAGACTTTCGGCATCGCTCGGCTATTGCCGCCGCTCGGTCCTCGTCGCGGCCGCTCGCCGCCGCTCGTCGCGCCGGACGCGGGCGCTCGCCGCCGCGCGTCGCGCCAACGCAACATGTCACAGGAATTTGACAAAAGTTAGTTTAGCACCACTAAAATCTAGTACATTGGATGACTCACCAGATCGTAGTAAACTCAAAACGCTAAACTCACACCATGTAACTCCCGTATGCCACCCAAGACAGTCACGTCGAAGCTTCACTCCAAGCGCCTTACTGGCGGCTAGCACAAAATGGCCGCCGCGTGTTGCATTTTCAGAAAACATAATTCAGCTGTAGCGAACTACGATTTCATGCCGGTATTTTTCTTGTCAAGGACCATGTTCGACCCTGGACCGGTAGATTGCTTTGTAGGTCTTCGATCAGTACTCACATGTTTTAATTCAGTTTTCCAAACATAGCACGCGTTTATACACATAGCACAAACGTATGTTTCGCCCTTTTTATCATTTCGCACCAACAGTGATCCCACTTCTGATGTCGGAGAATAAGAGAGAACGGAGAAACATAAAACACAGGGGCGTAGGGTTCTCCGCCGACATCGTTATTAATTAGATCCATTATTTAATTTCTTATTCTGTGGGCGTTCATGGGTATTGTTGGTGCAATCAAACACTGTATTAATTAACTCGGTTTATAATGTTCAATCACTTAATGTTCCCGATATCAATTTACACAAACTCATTAACACTAATAGGTAGGAACGCGACAGTTTCAACAGTTGACTGTTCCGATCGAGCGCTACTCGACAACTGTCGAGTGACTCCCGCCGGACTGCCACCATTGACTCTGTCCACACCGATAGATGGCGCCAGCGTTCCACAGATATCTGCCCTCCGACATTAACACATTTTGTGAAGCTATGTATATTATAATCTAAATTAATATTAGAAAGACGAAACATTTGAGGTTTTGTATTTATGTATGTTTGTTACGTTTTCACAAAAAGACTACCGATTTCAAAAAATTTTTCTCCATTAGAACAGGGTGGCATAGACTATTGTAACACGTGAAATTTATTTTCTTCCCTCAATAGGCGCTGACTTCCGACGGAAGGCGATGAGTGCCGACAAGAGGCGTTTGTGTGGAGATGTTCGCGGCTTTTGAAGAAGAAAGAGGAGGGGCAGCGGTGAGTTTAAAAAGGGATACGTAGCCAGAGAGTTCGCTCACGTTCCTGCACACCGGCTGATTCGACACCAGACCCTGCCTAACAAAATCATCCGCATAGCCACGGGCGCCCGCTAGTTCATGCCCAACGTCGATCTCCACAGAGATCTCGACCTCGCGTTGGTCAACACAGTTATTTCAAGAGAGCCATCAGTCACCCCAATCCTCTCATTAAATGCCGCCTCTTATAGGATCAAACTCAACATCCCGCCTAGGAAGAGACAGCCCAAATACGTCCTTGACGACCCAGACGACCGCGTATACACAGCGTTTTCGCCGGCAAAGACGAGATCCCCGTTATCTGACGCACTCCGGCCGCGGCCCCCAGTCGCAGACCCATGGGCGTCAAGACTAAGCACTGTCAGTTTCCCCCATTCAGCAGCAGTAAACGACCGACGTCCGAGGTCCGAGGTCCGAGCCTCACAGGACGCAGCAGGGCCCTTCTACGCGCCCATCCCTCGGTGTAACTTCTGCGCTCGTATCCCGAGTCTAACTCCGGAGTGTCAAGTATATGGAAGTTCTGAGATAAAGTATTACAAATAAATCACTTTTCTAATATTATAGAAGGAAGTTTTGCATTAATCATTTAAAAAGTTCTTTCAATACCTGTAGAGTATTTTTAATGTGACTAATGTCGGACATTCTACATAAATGATGTTACGAATTTAAAAATGTATTAGATATACAGAAGTCGTAGAGTAATATCTGTATATTGATTAGATTTAGACTGTAAGTGTGTATCTAATAATCTGAAATGGAATAATTAAAAATAAGTGATATAAGACGTTTCGAAGTTCTAACAAAAAAAACCCTATAGTCCGACTTAGTAGACTTTCCATTGCCACGAGATCGGTACCTACGCGGGTATCACTGTAGCGCATTACTAGTAACATATAAGTCAATGCTTCTACCACCAAGAATTCAGGTCAGGTATAAACTACAGCAAATAAAGGTACGATTTTATTACAAGAATTTTCTTATAAGACATTTTCGTGAAGCAAAAGGTTTATGGTCGCGTGAACAAGTGTGGAATTGATCCATTAATATAACCAGTGATCCACTTCGAGATAAACGACCCAATGAATACACGCTCACTGCGAACCAGATCGAATATTTTCTTATTTTTTTAGTTAATGCTTAGGATAGAGCTAATTAAAATAATCATACCGTTATTTAAAGACGATGATATGTCATGGGAAATAATTGAATGCCCTAATTTAAATAAAATAAATAAAAATGAACTCAGTTTGTTGTGAGTTGATCAAAGAATAGGGGCGAAGGAACCATCGCCAATTTATATCTTAAGTGGTCAATATAATCATCGGCCTTATATTGGAAGTGAAACGTGATAAAATGGCTGTATTTCACAATTCAAACATGATGTTAAAGGTTATTACTTTTGAGATAAATAAAAGATATTATCTTATTCATAATTACAATTCCTGAAACCTGATTTCTACACGCAGTTCTATTAAACATTAAACTCAATTCATTAATATTTTCTTAACGCTCCACTAACACAGTTAAAATCAAAACTCAAACTGTACTACTTTACGAACCAGCCTTCCAACGCGATGCCATCATTCGCGCCATGTAACTTAGTCAATACAAAAACTAATATCATAACACAAACATATTTTAACTTGTTTTATACTTAAATTTTCGTGGTTTATTAACATATTGTCTATTTGAACGGGTACATATCACGATGGCGATTGTTTAATTATTATTATTTATTTTTTTTTAATTTTGACGATATTTCGACCCAGTTGCATGGACCGTGGNACAGATTCTGCCCTTGACAGCTTGACACAACCGACCACAGCAGTATCGTCGTGACCACGATCCATGCAACTGGGTCGAAATATCGGCAAAATTAAAAATTAAAAATCGCCATCGTGATATGTACCCGTTCAAATAGTCAATATGTTAATAAACCACGAAAATTTAAGTTTAAAACAATTAGTTACATCCCGGTACGGGCCGGAATATGTAAACAAATTACGTCACCTAGAACGAACTCGAAAGAAATGTGTAGTTACGCGCGCGGCAATCGTGTTTTTAACAAAATGCCGGGACTTAAATGTTATACCTACATGTGTGAGAATTGCACCGCGTAAGGACATACGAAATTCTGAGCGAATTCTACGCACCGCGAGTGTCAAGTTGTTACGACAATTAATTCGCGATAACCGTCACAGTCTTGATAAAGTGCAGTGTCAATTATTAAAGTTGCATTTGGAGTGCAGTGCAGTGTTTGATAGGGACATTTTCGATATAATCGACCGTGTGACATATCTTCAAGGTCAACGTACTGCGGAATTATGTGAATTAAAACATGAACGCAAACTAAAGATATTGTTACAAAGACAATGTACCGCCAGTCCGTGTATTGAAAATACAAATTACAATGTAATAAACCTGTCAAACCAAGAATTATCTGATGCGACTTTGAGTGCCCTAGACAAAGGGTTAAATTTTGCAATGTCACCTTCTCGCATTCCCTATGAGAAAATTATGGGTAACGTGGAAGATGTTATCTATCGTAACAAACTGCCTAGACTTGATGCGGACACCTTGAGACAGGACGTAGCAGTGTTATTGAGAAAATTTAAACCACCTGCGATCGCGGAGCACATTTTGCAGCAGGGAACTCAACACTGGATAGAACTTCATAGCCCGAAAGTTCTTTCCACCATCAAAATCTTAATGGAAAATCCAATAAAGATTTTTCAAAAATCATAAAAGTAAGATAAACATTTCGTTTGAACCGGATTCTCATGACCATTGATGAACTCCGGTCAACAACAGCGAAGTGCTGTAACAGCGTTTTAAATGAATGAAATCGAAAAAATTGTAGAGAATATTTTTTCTTAGAAGACTATTTATAATATAGGATTATTTTTTTTGTAAATTATTTTAACATTAAGTTATAGAACAAAAAATTTATATTTTTATTATAGAAATTTTCTAACGTTTTTGCTTGTTACTTTGTTGTTTGTAACGTTTGTGATTAGTTTTAAATTTAGAGCATAAAGTAGTATAAACATATTTATTGGCAAAGTGATTTGATTGAAGTAAAAAACAAAAATTGCTGCTACAACACCATCTATCTATCCATCTATATTACTTGTGATGTTAAAAGTGGTCAAGCCAAGTTTTCTACCAGATTATGAACTTTTTATTTGAAACATACTACTAACCTAATGTCCTACAAATCAAAAATGTGTAAAACGTTACTAACAATTTGAGTATGCTTGTAGTTATATAAATATAGTGTAGTTGTTGTAAATGTGGTGTAGTTCATTTACTATTCGCTTGAATGTAGCTTAAATTATCGTTCAACATTAATTAATTACCCTTTTAGGTCTAGTTTTGACTGCTCTAACAAACACATTTTTGAAATCTGTGTACGCCTATAATTGGCTCATACATTATTAGAATGTACCATCAATAATATTAGTTTATAACCCTTTAATGTATGTGTGGTTGGTATTCCTAAATAAATAAAAAATCTAGGTGATTTCGTAGTAATATTATATCAAATCCAAAATTGTTATTTGTAAGGTTGTGATTCGATGTTTATTTAAAAAACGAATTGAATCAATACCTTTTTGACTAATAGTTTTTGGCTACGTTTCCCACTTTTGTTATACGATTAAAAAGTATTTAAATTGACTATTATTAATTTTTTTTTCATTTTCGTCGATACAAGTACAATAAGGTAGATTTAGCAAGATCATAACTAAATAATTAATGTAATGTGGTCAAATATTTGATTAAGTGAGTTAACTAGAATGTATAAAAAGTTAAAATATATTGACTATTTGAACGGGTACATATCAC